>JAQBSW010000276.1:0-233045 GCA_029291075.1 Eudiplozoon nipponicum
CTGGGCGCGTCAAATCAGGTCTGTTTTATTATTAGACTAAAACCCCTAATAATGACAATTAAATTTGCAATTCAAGAAATCTTAATTTAAACTGCTTGGGAATAACAGCAGAGATTGTTGCTAAAATCACAGTTAAGAGAAATATTGTGTAAAACCAGAAGTAGCATATGTGACCTAAAAAATTGGAGCGGTCGTTGGGTTGTAACGCGGCGCCAAGTTTTACAAAATAGTTGCGCAGAATGTGTTGTAGGGGTATTTTTCGGGGTTGCTATCTAGTTCGTGATTCTATTCTCGTCCTACATAACAATGGTGGCTATTATTACTACCCTAGCACCTACATTGTCACTGATCATTTTCATATGGTTGACGTGAGAAAACCAAAACTTGGTGTCATACATATATTAGATATGTTGCAACTAGAAATATAATTCACAGTTAGTCCGCACTGACCATGTGTTGGTCGACAATAAAAACAGATTTTAATGCAAGAGTAGGTCTTAAACACCATTCACAGTTAAACTAAATTGTCCGTCTTCTGGACGACAAAAGTTAAAATGATTTATGTTTATAAAGAAAAATGTTTTGCACACACGCAGTTATTCGCATACAAATGTCTGAGTTGAACTGTATTTATGCCATCGATTTAAAATACATGATGATACTAAAAAAGTCATCGTTAAAAGTTATCACTAAAAATGAAGGGGTAAGTCGTATAAAGACTTCAATGACAAAAACTCGATTGAAAGTACATGATGACATGAATGGAATCAATGTTAAAAGTTATCACTAAAGATGAATATGTAAACCGTTTAAAGACTTCAATGACAAAAACTCGATTGAAAATACATGATGATATGAATAGAATCAATGTTAAAAGTTATCACTAAAGATGAATATATAAACCCTTTTGAAGACTTCAATGACAAAAACTCACAAATGTTTAGTTCACTGCTTGCTATGGTTTTAATTCATGTCAATATAATAATCCATTATTCTATGTGGACAGTAAATCATTCACATAAATTACGAGTAATCCAACTAAGCGAAATAAATCCGCAGTGACACAATAGTCCACCGCTTGATCCTCGCGGATCGCGCGCCGTTCTGTTTATTTAATAAAAACCCTATTAATTACAAATAAAATTGCAGTTCAAGAAATATCAATTCAAACTGCTTGAAACTAACAGAGATTGTTTCTAAAATCACAGTTAAAAGGAATATTGTATAAGAACAGATTTAGACTATTTGACCTTAAAGAGTACTGCATCAAACATCGTTGGGTTGTAACACGGAGCCGCGTGTTACAATGTCGTCTAATATATACTTAGGGTTATTTACTGAAAACAAGTAAGTTATTGTACTGTACTTTCTGCGCATCAACGGCATCAACGGCGCCACAGGGAAGAAACCAATTACAATCCGACATCCCTGTCGACTCTTTTCGTCCACGCCGAATTTTTCACATAGAGAGCCAAACGGACAACGCCGGTCGCAATCACCAGCCTACTTGTTTGCATGACCCGGCCAAACAGCCCAACGAGCTTCTGCACCTTCTTGATTTCAAAACTGGCGAAGAATTCATCGTAGACACAGGTGCAGCAGTCTCAGTTCTCAAGGGTGATTCAATGGCCGAGATGTCGCTAGGCGTTCTTCTCGCAACAGCTACAGGCGAGCCCATACCAACTTATGGCTGCCGGTACCGCACACTCAACATAGGTCTACGACGTGAATTTTCTCACAACTTCATCATTGCCAAGGTCTCACATAATATAATAGGCCTTGATTTCCTTCTAAATTTCGGCTCATTGTTGATCTTGCCAATCAAAAGATCATCGACCCCTCCACCGGACTTGAGCAAAGTTTTTGGACACTTGCCTCCGAGCGTTTGGAGTTACAGGTCATTCAGCCAACCCCAGTGCATCATTCAGCAGAGATATCAGCAGCTCTTCAAAAATACAAGTCGCTTTTCGACCTTAACAAGTCAGAGCTACGAGTCTCCAACACGATGCACCATATCGTCACAGAAGGACAACCTATTGCACTCAAGAAGCGACCACTGGCCCCTGCTAAACTGAAAGCTGCCCAAGAGGAATTTTCAAGGCTTTTGGAAGAGGGAATCATCAGACCATCGAAAAGTTCATGGGCGTCACCACTGCACTTAGTCTCCAAATCAAACGGATCGTACAGAGCCTGCGGAGATTACCGTAAGCTAAATTCAGTGACAAAATCTGATGCATATCCTATTCCAAATATTAACACCTTACTTGAAAACTCAACGGCAGCAATTTCTTCTCAGTGATTGACCTCAGACAAGCCTACCATCACATCCCGGTAGCACCAGAGGATATTGAAAAGACTGCAGTCATCACTCCATTTGGCCTTTTCGAATATCTTTACATGCCTTTTGGACTTAAGTGTGCTACACAGATATTTCAAAGATTCATGGACAACATACTTCGCGACGACTCTGCTTATTGTATGTCATATCTCGATGACATTATGGTATTTAGTCCAGACTTAGATTCTCATGCGAAGCATCTACAAAATGTCCTCTCACGCTTATCTAACCACGGACTCAAGATCTTCTGTGACAAGACGCAGATTGTATCTACATACGTGAACTTCTTAGGACATTGAATCACGCCACAAAGTATTCAACCACTGCCGTCAAAGGCGAATTCAATCAAGAATATCAAGTCACCGAAGACTGTTAGCGAGTTGCAGAAAATTCTGGGAGTACTAAACTATTATCGCAAGTTCCTTCCGGGCCTTTCAAGACAACTTTATCCTTTGTGCAGGCACCTGCGGAATCGAAAAGGACTTAGCAAGAATTCCATCATTGCTTGGTCATCCAAAGACGAGGAATTACTTCGACTCGCCATCAACTCGTTAGCAAATGCCACAATGCTAACACATCCAGATTTTCAAAAACCATTTCTACTCACGACAGATGCTTCTGAATTCGCTATTGGAGCCACGTTGGAACAAGAGATCGACGGAGTTCGGAAGCCTATCAGTTTCTACTCGCGTACTCTCCAACCAGTAGAAACGAGGTACGACACTTTCGGCCGAGAACTTCTCGCCATCCACGACGCAGTGCGCCATTTTATCAGCATCATTGGCAGTAGCAGATTTGTTGTTTTCACAGATCATGCACCATTAGTTAGCGCACTTCGAAACGCAACTTCATCTATCGCCAAGTACCCTGCCAGAGTGGAAAGACAGCTTTCACGTCTAAGCGAATGGCAATTTGACATCTTTCACGTCAAGGGCAAACAGAACTTCATTGCAGATGCCCTTTCCAGGCCAGACGTCTCGCTACAACCACCTTTGCCGTCGCCATTCACTGTCAACTCCGTGACACTCAGTGAACCTGCACTAACGCCATCCCTCCTGCGAACGAAACAACGCGGTGACATTCACATTCAAAGATCAATAGCCCGTCACCCAACCAAGTTCATATGCTGTCTCTGAGAAGACATACCAATTGTTTACTTTATGGGTACGCAGTCCAACAAGCCAGTTCTGCCGACCAGCCTTCAGAGAAAAGATTTTCGACTCAATTCACTCAATTTCTCACCCAGGAAGCCAAGCGACTGTCCGACTTCTCACAGATCGTTTCTGGGGTCACAGACTTAGGCAGAACGTTAAACGATGGGTCTCCGAGTGTGCTATTTGTCAGAAAAACAAGATCACACGAGCACACTCGTTCTAAGTTGCAACATTTTCGAACTACTTCTCGCCTAGCCATCGTCCACATCGACATAGTTCATCTGACAAAGGTTCAAGGTTTCAGCTACCTTCTAACTATGATCGATAGATTTACACGGTGGCCTGCGGCATTACCTCTTGGCACCATTTCTGCAGACGAAGTAACTAACGGTTTTATCTCTTCATGGATATCCAATTATGGTGTTCCCAATGAGGTCATCACGGACAGAGGCACTTGCTTCTCATCTGATCGTTTCAAAACCACCTTGCGGTACATGGGATGCACCTTACGCCAGACGACTGCCTACCATCCCCAAGCTAACGGTATGGTAGAGAGAATGCATAGGGAACTCAAAGCTGCTTTAGCATCCTCGTCCATTAATGACAACTGGGTCGATGCACTACCTTTAGTTCTGCTTGCCATGCGTTCCCGTACTCGTGAATCCATTAAAACGTCTGCGTCACAACTCTTGTATGGCATGGATCTACGCCTGCCTAGTCAGCTCCCACGTCTACTACCGGCACAAGATGACCCACAAGACGAAGCTACCCGCCTTCGACTTCATTTCGGTAACATGTCTGAACAGCAGCCGAGACATACGCCTCGTCCAGTCTTCGTTCACCCACAGCTCCACAGCTGCAAGAGAGTACTCGTTCGCAACGACAATGCTGTTGCACCACTACAACCAAAGTATCGCGGTCCTTACCCGATTTTGCTCAGACAACCAAAATACTTCATTATTATGCAAGGCGCTACACCGACATCAGTAAGCATAGACAGGTTGAAACCGTTTATCGAACCACCTGATCCTGAGAGCGTTCAACCTTCTACACACGTCTCAGGCTCCGTCTGCCCACAATCTCAATAGCCTGCTTTGTATAACGCGTAATTGATATTTTTTAATCATTAACATTACGTATCAAAATTTTTTAACCTTACGTTATTTTTCGCATTTATCTCACGTGGCATAACCAGCTGTTCTTAGCTAACAATTGTGTAGCATTTTTGAACAGTTCTTTGGTATTATGCCATCTCTGAGGCAATGTTCGTGTACATATTTTTATGCAGTTACCTTTGATTTTAATGTATATATTTTTACATTATAATGTATTTCTCACACATGACATCACACTGCCTATTTTGGTATGACCAGCTACTTGGAGCTAACGCTTTCGTGTAGCAACACTAAGTATTTATCAGCTTCATATCATGGTACAGGCCACTTTCAATGCATATCTCAACTTCATCAATTGCACAAAGACCACTCTACAAATATCATGACCACAACGTCGAGCACACACTCTAGCTCCTTTGGTCGTATACAAACGCTGTAACGACAATCCAGCCTGTCTATGTCTTAACCTAAACCTGGCAACTGCGGAGGCGATTTACCTCGAAATCTTCACGCTGCGGCTCCCAAATCTTATACTGCTCTATTTTGCCTCACGCGGTATGACCGACCACTAGTAGAATAGAACTAGAATAGCACATAGAATATCTGATGTGATATGGATTCAAACCACACATGTTCCATCAAATAATAAAATTGATGGAACATGTGCGGTATAAAAAGATATCCACATCACATATATATGTGCTAATCTAGTTCTACTGAACAATCTATCACGCATCAGAAAGTTCAGCCTCAAAGCGTGATACATTCTGCATCAAAATTAGCCACACGTCAGGTATGACCGACCACTCGAGCTAACAATTTGTGTAGCATTTCCTAGTGGTTACTTGGCATCATATCATTGTTGAAGCAACCAACAAGCATACTTAAGCCCAGCATTTATGGTACATTATTTCTTTTGCTTAACTTGGTTCGAACTCTGTCATACATTTCTTATCTAGCCTCGCAGACAGTATTTTTTTTCTTTTTTCAGAGAGCAAAGTGTTGTAACGACACAAATAAATTGCCGACATATTGCGTAAATTAAATTCAATTTGATTTACGTTGCACCAATGAGAAAAAAGCGAAACTTGCCGTTAACCAATAGTGTGCAAGTAGACATATTACTATGGCATGGCTATTTAAGCACGGCAAATTTACCATGCAGTTCAGTTGTCGCGTTTGCCTTCTGCTTTGCGTTACGTGTGCGTGCTGTCGGCTGTCATCACCTACGCTGATTATTGGATTGTCTTCACCAACAATTGGCAACATCAGTGACACCAATCTTGTTGCTGTACAACCAGCGAGACGAGCCAATTAATGCAGAACTTCAACGAAGTTTCCACATCGAGATTACAACGCAACAACAGAAGGAACCACAGCCCGAGTCAACCCAAGGCTCTAGGACATCTTCACACTGAAGGATCTTTCTCGGCATTTGCCGGAGAACGCACGACCGGCCCTGTTAAGGGCCCCCTATCAGTACATAACTCTATATTTATGGCACTTTAACCGAGTTTGTAACGTCGTACGGCATTTACTTGAAGCTGGGGCGTTAACAAGGTCTGTTTTATTATTAGACTAAACCCTAATAATGACAATTAAATTTGCAATTCAAGAAATCTTAATTTAAACTGCTTGAAATAACAGAGATTGTTGCTAAAATCACAGTTAAGAGAAATATTGTGTAAAACCAGAATTAGCATATGTGACCTTAAAATTGAGCGTCGTTGGGTTGTAACGCGGCGCCAAGTTTTACAAAATAGTTGCATAGAATGTGTTGTAGGAGTATTTTTGCGGGGTTGCTATCTAGTTCGTGATTCTGTACCCGTCCTACATATCCATGGTGGCTATTATTACTACCCTAGCACCTAATCAGTCTCTGATCCTTTTCGGATGGTTGATGTGAGAAGGCAAAAACATCTGGTCATACGTATATTATACACAATGTTGCAAATAGAAATATAATTCACAGTTAGTCCAAATTGAATATATGTTGGTCAGCTGCAAAAACAGATTTTTATGCAAAAGTAGGTCTTAAACACCATTCACAGTTAAACTAAATTGTCCGTCTTCTGGACGACAAAAGTTAAAATGATTTATGTTTACAAAGAAAAATGTTTTATGCACAATCAGTTATTCGCATACAAATGTCTGAATTGAACTGTATTTATGCCATCGATTTAAAATACATGATGATACTAAAAAAGTCATCGTTAAAAGTTATCACTAAAAATGAAGGGGTAAGCCGTATAAAGACTTCAATGACAAAAACTCGATTGAAAATACATGATGATATGAATTGAGTCAACGTTAAAAGTTATCACTAAAAATGAATATGTAAACCGTTTAAAGACTTCAATGATAAAAACTCGATTGAAAATACATGATGATATGGATTGAGTCAATGTTAAAAGTTATCACTAAAAATGAATATATAAACCGTTTAAAGACTTCAATGACAAAAACTCGATTGAAAATACATGATGATATGAATAGAATCAATGTTAAAAGTTATCACTAAAGATGAATATGTAAACCGTTTAAAGACTTCAATGACAAAAACTCACAAATGTTTAGTTCACTGCTTGTTATGGTTTTAATTCATGTCAATATATTAATCCATTATTCTATGTGGACAGTAAATCCTTCACATAAATTACGAATAATCCAACTAAGCGAAATAAATCCGCAGTGACACAATAGTCCACCGCGTGATCCTCGCGGATCGCGCGCGGTTCTGTTTATTTAATAAAAACACTATTAATTACAAATAAAATTGCAGTTCAAGAAATATCGATTAAAACTGCTTGAAACTAACAGAGATTGTTCCTAAAATCACAGTTAAGAGAAATATTGTATAAGAACAGAGTTAGATTATTTGACCTTAAAGAGCACTGTATTTGTCAAAATCGAACATCGTTGGGTTGTAACGCGGAGCCGCGTGTTACAATGTCGTCTAATATATACTTAGGGTTATTTACTGAAAACAAGTAAGGTATTGTAGGCGTATTTTTGCGGGGTTGCTATCTAGTTCGTGATTCTATACCCGTCCTACATATCCATGGTGGCTATTATTACTACCCTAGCACATAATCAGTCTCTGATCCTTTTCGGATGGTTGATGTGAGAAGGCAGAAATGGTGTCATACATATATTATACACAATGTTGCAAATAGAAATATAATTCACAGTTAGTCCAAATTGAACATGTGTTGGTCGGCAATAAAAACAGATTTTAATGCAAAAGTAGGTCTTAAACACCATTCACAGTTAAACTAAATTGTCCGTCTTCTAGACGGCAACAGTTAAAATGATTTATGTTTATAAAGAAAAATGTTTTGCACACAATCAGTTATTCGTATACAAATGTCTGAATTGAACTGTATTTATGCCATCGATTTAAAATACATGATGATATGAATAGAGTCATCGTTAAAAGTTATCACTAAAAATGAATGTGTAAACCGTATAAAGACTTCAATGACAAAAACTCGATTGAAAATACATGATGATATGAATAGAGTCAACGTTAAAAGTTATCACTAAAAATGAATATGTAAACCGTATAAAGACTTCAATGACAAAAACTCGATTGAAAATACATGATGATATGAATAGAGTCAACGTTAAAAGTTATCACTAAAAATGAATATGTAAACCGTTTAAAGACTTCAATGACAAAAACTCACAAATATTTAGTTCACTGCTTGCTATGGTTTTAATTCATGTCAATATATTAATCCATTATTCTATGTGGACAGTAAATCCTTCACATAAATTACGAATAATCCAACTAAGCGAAATAAATCCGCAGTGACACAATAGTCCACCGCGTGATCCTCGCGGATCGCGCGCGGTTCTGTTTATTTAATAAAAACACTATTAATTACAAATAAAATTGCAGTTCAAGAAATATCGATTAAAGCTGCTTGAAACTAACAGAGATTGTTTCTAAAATCACAGTTAAGAGAAATATTGTATAAGAACAGAGTTAGATTATTTGACCTTAAAGAGCACTGTATTTGTGAAAATCGAACATCGTTGGGTTGTAACGCGGGGCCGCGTGTTACAGTGTCGTCTAATATATCCTTAGGGTTATTTACTGAAAACAAGTAAGGTATTGTAGGCGTATTTTTGCGGGGTTGCTATCTAGATCCTGATTCTATACCCGTCCTACATATCCATGGTGGCTATTATTACTACCCTAGCACATAATCTGTCTCTGATCCTTTTCGGATGGTTGATGTGAGAAGGCAGAAATGGTGTCATACATATATTATACACAATGTTGCAAATAGAAATATAATTCACAGTTAGTCCAAATTGACCATGTGTTGGTCGGCAATAAAAACAGATTTTAATGCAAAAGTAGGTCTTAAACACCATTCACAGTTAAACTAAATTGTCCGTCTTCTAGACGGCAACAGTTAAAATGATTTATGTTTATAAAGAAAAATGTTTTGCACACAAGCAGTTATTCGTATACAAATGTCTGAATTGAACTGTATTTATGCCATCGATTTAAAATACATGATGATATGAATAGAGTCATCGTTAAAAGTTATCACTAAAAATGAATGTGTAAACCGTATAAAGACTTCAATGACAAAAACTCGATTGAAAATACATGATGATATGAATAGAGTCAACGTTAAAAGTTATCACTAAAAATGAATATGTAAACCGTTTAAAGACTTCAATGACAAAAACTCACAAATATTTAGTTCACTGCTTGCTATGGTTTTAATTCATGTCATTATATTAATCCATTATTCTATGTGGACAGTAAATCCTTCACATAAATTACGAATAATCCAACTAAGCGAAATAAATCCGCAGTGACACAATAGTCCACCGCGTGATCCTCGCGGATCGCGCGCGGTTCTGTTTATTTAATAAAAACACTATTAATTACAAATAAAATTGCAGTTCAAGAAATATCGATTAAAACTGCTTGAAACTAACAGAGATTGTTCCTAAAATCACAGTTAAGAGAAATATTGTATAAGAACAGAGTTAGATTATTTGACCTTAAAGAGCACTGTATCGAACATCGTTGGGTTGTAACACGGAGCCGCGTGTTACAGTATAACGATATGAATAAGGCCACGATAATCACTGCACACTCTATAATGACCAAATTATGGTTTGGATAACACATGAATGATAATTTCATGACATGAAAAATCATCTGCTAAAATATTATCTTGATTGCATATAATTTTCCTTTATCGAAACGAAAATAGTCGTTATTATTTGTCGTCGTGTTATGGCGATGAGTTGTTAATTTATTCGGATTAATTGTGTCAGAAATCTTGACGATTTATATTATAAAAAATCATTGGTATTAATGAACACTTGGAAGTATGTGTGTAACAGCGAATTAAATCCCGATTTGAATTAATAACAACTTCTTTACCGTGTTCTTACGTCAAATTTTTTTTCAATTTATTGTTTGACGCCATTCTGTATATAAAAAAATTAATAAAACCAGAGGTATCATCGAACGAGAGTGAGTTTTTATTGTATTTTCGATTTTTATAAATCCGGGGAATAAGATCACAATACGATATGATAAACAGAAAATTTATTTAAAAGATGTAAAAAATACCAAAGTGATGCTAAAAAAGTATCTCTATATCTATGAAGTGAGATTGCGCTTGACTACAGTTTAAAATTTGTCTTTGTCTAGAATACACGTTCGACGCGTCAAAATTCTTTTATGGCTGACTCTTCCAATCAAGAACAATATCTTAAATAAAATTGCGGTGTATATAGAAAACTTCACATAGACAGCCTTTAACTAAGTATGCATGAATTGTTTCGTTACAACGGAAATAATATAGAATTAAGTTAACAATTAAAAATGTTTAGTCAGCTGTTTATACAAGAATAGTAGATTGCATGTTATATCTCAGTTAGTCCTATTTTCCCACACTCCGAACCAAAATATATAGTGGATAAAGGGCGTAATATCGTCTCCTACTGATGAGTCTCCAGTAAGCACGAAATGAATGTGCACGAGATTATACTTTCCGTTCATGCTGCCTTTGGTTAATCTTTTTGGTCTTATTTGAACTTATTTTTTACTAGGTTCGCAACACCTAATACGCAATTGATAATCGGTCGTCACAAAGTTGATATTTTGCGGAAGACTAATCGTTACATTTAACCAGAATGGTGGCATGTTGAAATGCAACAAAAATGCAACGATGTCATTCGTTATCAGTTATACTTTCACGCAACATATGGATCATACGATAATTTAATAATTCATGGCTGAAAATAAGGATTTTGTCACTTTTTATGACATTTTAAAAATATGCTGCGGATTTTGGAATGTTGTTTGCGATAAAACAACAATCTGGAAGATGTGTTATCTGTAATCTTGTGAGTTCTGACGATGACGAATCTAAAGAAGTGTTAATTCTGATAAGAGTAGTAAGTCTATCCCCAACATGCACTTGAAACTCTTAATTTTCAAAAATAATCTACAAATAAATGCATAGTAACTAATTGTGTTTGCATAAAACTTATTGTCAATAGCTATTTTAAATCGTTTATTTATGAAAAATGAAGATTTATCAAAATAAAGATGATAGCTGTGAGCCAAAACATAAATTTCTGAACAACATTAGAAATTATTTAACAATGCTGTAAAAACATTAAAATACACCAATGATTCTACGGTGAGGAAATTGCAAACTCATGCAAAGTACGAAAAGTTGCGTGAATCCCTTAAATAAAAAACAAATTTAAAAAACCGATAGCCAGCGTCTTGGAATCCATTGTCGATAAACAAAACATTGATGTTCTCTATTTAAACAATTATTAATCTTGGGAACATAACCTATCATGGTTCCTTCGGATTCCGGCGTTTTGCAATGCAACATAAATGCATTAGTAGTGCGAATTTTCAGTTAATTTGTTGCGCAACATAGAATAGAATAGAATAGAATATCTTTATTTGGATTCAAACCACACATATTCCATCAAATAATAAAATTGGAAATTGTACAATATATATTTAAAAAATTATCACATCACAATAATTGTGCAATTAATCTCATGTAGATAAGTATATCTCACTAGTTGTACAATACAATATATCAATATCAGAAAGTTCGACTGAAAAGAATAATATATACATCATCTAATTAGGAACAATTAAGGTATAATTCGAGTGTAACATTATGCAAAAATTGAGAACCATGACTAGCAATTGATTGTATTTAAAAACTCTCATAATCAATCAGTATGCTTAATTCTCTAAAAAAATTCCAGTTGATTCTGGAACAGTGCACGTGTGCATTTTCAAAACTTAGTTTCTGTGTTATGCCACTCAAGATGTTCCATTGTAAAATAATTTGTTTGTGGTCCAATTCTTTGAAATAATTGACAACATCATAACTGTGCGATTTCACCATTTCAATTTCTAAGTATACATGATCTAAGCATTGCGAACCTCTAGTTGATTCATTTATAATCTGCTTGAGATCATGGTTAGAAAAAAATTGGTTATTTCACAGTCCTGTAACTTATTAAAGTCACCTACCACTACATTATAGCCATGGCAGTCAAAGATAGATTGAAAAGAATTGGTAAATGTTTGATCATCAAATAAAGTAGCATACGGCGGTCTGTAAACCGCTGTTAAGATCAGATTATCAAATTGTATAGATAAGAAATCAATGATAGCATTATCATCACTAGTATGTAAAATTTTCGCCTTAAATACAGATTTACTATAAATGAGTACTCCTCCACCTCTTTTATCCAGCGATCTGTCCTTTCTGAATAAAGAATAGTGAGGAATATCAAATTCATGGTTTTTAATATCCTTGTTAAGCCAGGTTTCAGATAATATTATAAAATCGAAATCGTTACTTATTATAAAATTACACAGTAAAAAGTTCTTATTCTTAACACTTCGAAAGTTAGCATAAAATAAAGTAAATGTAGAAAGCGACTTATCTAAACAAGTATCGACTTTTACTGATTCAACCTTGTTGGCTTCTTTACTATTCTTTTCCCGGGCTTCGAGGCCATGCTTCCTCTCCCCCCTCTGTCCACAACATTTAGTAACGATACATCGTTTTTTGATGTTGCAGTCTCACTCGATAGATTCCGTTTAACAGCTTGATCAGACGTTGACGGCTTCCGTTCCTGATTGTTCTTTAACTTTTTTACTTTTGCCAACTTCCGTTGGAGGAACGTTTTGTCCCGTCCAATAAATATGCTGTGAAAACTCAAATTCTCATCTTTCTTTTTATTGATAGACTCTATTTGCATATTTGTTGGCCTTTTTGATAATTTTACAATTACTGGCCTTGGACGATCAGCTCGTTTCCCCACACTATAGCATTTAGCAATATCTGCATGCGTCTCTTCTTTTATTAAAGTATTTAATTTCTCGACGTCTTTCACATCGGCATTTTCATCTAGATTAAATAAAACTATTTGATCCTGTTTGCTATTACGTGCTGAAACTTCATTCGCTAATATATTTAACATTTCTTCACCAGATGATTTATTTTTAACTAGCGTATCGCCTTCCACTGTTAAATCGGCCAATTCAATCCATGGTTGAACATCAGTCTGTAACTTGTCTAACTTCACAAGTAATGTCTCATTCAGTTCAACTATACGCGCGCTTAATGTTTCATTATTTTTCACCGCTTGCTCCAATTTCATTGCATTCACAACTGCATCATTCTTCAATATGGACATCTCATTTTTTAAATAGTTGTTTTCATCCTTCAACACTTTCATGGAGTTCTGAAGATCCATAACAATTTTTTCAATATCGGAATGCGACAAAATCGGAGCCATGTCAAACCGCGCGCGTTATATACGGTGGTTAGGGCATCAAATTCCGAAACAGGCGTGCCCAGGTTCAAGCACTGTCTGCGGCAAATTCTGGCCAGTAAGTGATGCGTTCCAAATAAGAACAAAAAGAGTTCCCAGGATGAATTGCCTTTTCAACACTATACAGTTATAAATCTATTGTAGGGGTCTTTTGCGGGGTTGCTATCTACCTACATAGAACTGGTAGCTGCTTTTGAGATCCGTGCTTATGATCAATCCCCGGCCTTTTCCCGATGGGTGATGTGAGAAGGTTAATTCGAATGATCACATATGTATTGTGCACAATGTTGTATGGAAAATTCGTAGTTAGTTCAAATTGACCATGCTCTAGACGTCAACAGAACGAAATACTGTTAACAAAATTGAATGTCTTATACACAAGTCACAGTTAAACAAAATTGTCCGTGCTCTAGACGGCAGCTAAACGATATACTGTCAGCACAATTAATAAACCATTCACACACGTCTGAATTGTGTTGAGTACATGTAAGCGATTGAAAATATATGATGATATAAATAAAGTCACTGATAAATGTTGTCACTGATGATGGGTAGAATAAAATCGTGTAAAAACTTCAATAAAAACACATCACAAATATTTAATCCACTGTTTGCTATGGTTTTAACATATTTAATTATAATAATCCATTGTACTCTAAAATTCTTATACGTAGACTTATATACGAACAGTAAATCACTTGTATAAATTGCGAATAATTCAAAGAAGAAGAGTAATTCCATTATGGAATTATAATCCACCGCACGTTCCCTGCGTATCGTGCGCGGGTGTGTATACTTAATAAACAAAACCCTATTAATTACAAATAAAATTGCAGTTCAAGAAATCTCAATTAAAACTGCTTGAAACTAACAGAGATTGTTTCTAAAATCACAGCTAAGAGAAATATTGTGTAAAAACAGCGTTAGATTATTTGACCTTAAAGAGCGTTCTACTTGTCAAAATTGAACGTCGTTGGGTTGTAACGCGGAGCCGCGTGTTAATTACACCCCCCCGACAATGAAAATTAGTACACAATGAAGGGGGCTAACCTTACAGGAGGTGTTATTGCTCTGCCGTACCGTGTAACAACTAATGTTGGCTCTGTCAACACTGATTCTGGTTCCTCTATATCTCGCGGCGGCGTGACGGCGTCAGTTGGCTCGGTTGTTGATGAGATGTCGGGCGTCAGTCCGTAGTCAGCAAAACTGTCTGGAGGTAGAGTTATCGTTTCTTCATCGCCTGATAGGTCAACATCGCGGAACAGCGGGTCATTTCGATCAACGTCGGCCGGGGATAGTCTGTGTTTGGAGACAGCTTCAGCTTTGCCATTAATCTCCAAAATGATGTAATTCTGACGTCGATCTAACACACGATAAGGACCGCGCTTCGGTTTGGCTAGAATCCTGTTATCCATGTCGTTGTTGACGAAGAACCATTTGCAGCTATCAAAATCTTTGCGTTTATAAATTGGACCATGTTGCTGACGTGTAGGACAGATCGGCCGATTCTGAGCGTTATATTGTAGGTAACTGCGAAGTGGAAACAGAAATGCCGGATCGTTCATCGTTATTGCAGTTTCAGAGCGTGATCGGACTAGTTCACCAGGCAGCCGTAGACATTCGCCAAATACCATTTCAGCGGAACTACATTTGATCGGCTCACGAGGTCTTGTACGCATTGATAGGAGTACTTTCGGTAAAGCCGCAAGCCAATTTTCTTCTGGGCTAGCCTTGAGCGCCGCTTTCAGTTCTCGGTGTGGCCTTTCGACGAAACCATTTGCTCTCGGATTGCGAGCCGCGGTCACGGAGTGTTTGACACCATAGTATTTCAGTAGGGCTGCGAACTCTTCGCCGAGGAACTGTGCGCCACGATCGGTTGTCACTTCAGCTGGAGCACCAAACCGAGCGAACCAATTGAGCTCTAAAGCATAACTGACAGTGTCTTGCTTCATGTCTGGCAGTGGTATGGCCTCATACCATCGAGTGGTGCGATCCCGTATTGACAGTAGATATCGCATATTGTTCACGGCAGGTAAGGTTACCAGATCAACGTGTATGTGCGTGAACCGGACTTTGGGCACTTGAATGACTTGTGGCGCCGTTTTGGTGTGTCTCGTCACTTTGCATTTCTGACATTCTAGACATTGTTTTGACCACTTCTTGACATCTCGCCGCATGCCAGACCAAAAATACGTTCTGGATAGAATTTCCACTGAGGCTTCGCCAGATGGGTGGCTCATTGAATGGTAGACCTCGAAGATCTTGTGACGGAGTTTTTCAGGTATAAACGGCCGAGGGCCCACGCCAGTTATTTCACACTGCAGCAGAGTTCCATCATAATAAAATGTTTTCAGGCGATTGACATCAAATGTCCGAAGTGATGGATCATCTTGCTGAGCTGCTTGCAATTCCTGAGTGCTTATAGGTGAAGGACACAGGATTGAAGCACAGAGATCTGCAGGACGGCTTAGGGAGTCTGCGACCACATTTTCTGATCCTTTGACATGAGTGACTTCATATTCATACTCATGTATTCGTGTAAGTTGTGAGTTGACACGTCGTGAATATAAATACTCTTTCTTTCCTCTGAGCATCGGGAGTAGAGGAAGATGGTCTGTGTAGATCTTGAACTTTCGGATAGGTGTGGAAGTGTAGGATCGACCGGCAGATTGCGAGTAATTCTTTCCCTAATGTATCAGATTGCGTCTCGCGAGGTTGTCGTTTTTGCGAGTAGAAGGCGGTAGGTTGGTGTATGCCATTGATGGACTGTTGAAGTACTGCGCCTATGGCAACGTCGGATGCGTCAGTGATCAATTCAAAAGGTTGAGACCAATCAGGAGAATGTAGCATGGTCGCTTTGCATAAGGCGATTTTAGCATCCTCGTAAGCCTGCATGTCGTCAACGCTGAGATGAATCAGTTGTGATTTCTTGACAAAACGGCTTTCTGGTACGAGGTATTTGTGAAGAGGTACCAGAATCTTGACAAGGCAGGGTACAAATCGAGAATAGTAGCACATCTTGCCCAAGAATCGTCGTAATGGGCGAACGGTGATTGGAGGCTGTAGATCTTGAATAGCACGAACCTTAGCAGGTATAGGTGTCATGCCCTTTTCGGAAATTTGATGACCGAGGAATTCAATTGATTGCTGTGCAAAGACGCATTTTTTGCCATGAAGTCGGAGGCCATAGTCTGTTAGACGTGTGATTAGAATATCTAACCTTGTAGCGGAACGATTGTATCTGCCATTACTAATTTTTTCGGGCATTCATATACGTTTATTCTAATAACAGTTCCCCATAGCAAATACGCTCTAAGTTGCTCGCTTGACGTTTGAAAAAAATTGAAATCACATTATGTCTTTTTTAACAATTATTGTTGGCATTTCCTTCCGCATCCGATAATATTTGCCAGATTATATTTTTTGGTGAAACTTCTCTCTGCCGCACCTTTTAGCCAGTCGTGCAGACAACTCTGATCTCAATGTGGCCTGTGTGTTTCTTTCACCAGAAAATCGTGGCCCCGTCCAAAATTGAATATGATTTCTTCAACTAAATACACCACTAATAAATCAGAAGGCATGATTTGACAATGTATGATAATTTAGCACCAAAATATAGAATGCTAATCACATACAAATATCAGTTTAACTAACCTTTATCTATCAATCTTGACAACCAAAATTCTCAATGGTGGTAAAAGAACCCTAAAGCCGTGACGGTTACCATTGCAATAATTCAAGAATTAACAATTGAATGGCAAGAAAAATTCTTCTAATAAGGTATAAAAATATATTTTTCATGAAAGAATACATTATAAACATAACTGTCTACACGAATATTCTACTCGTAACTAACTCTCCTTCCCTCTCTGAGACACTCAAATCTATTGTTTGGTCTAAATGACCAGAATTATTTACATAAGCTTACAAACAATATATACATGTCGAGTAAAGTTCAGATAGGAACAGAAAACTTTTCACTAAATTATGTCAATTTTAATGGTAAAATGAAGCATAAACATTTCCAGATAGTTACTGGGCGATTTTATCAAAAATAAATCAAAATATCTACATATAATCGGAAGTCCAACAGGACAAATAATTAAAGTTCTAACGCAAATGTTCTCCCACACAAACTGTGTGGTCCTTAGTTTATGAAATTATTAATTTAAAGCTTAAATTTTTACACAGATTATATCAAAGTTCATAAACCAAAACATACAAAAGTGTTACTAACCCTATAATGACCTTGTTTGACCTAATAACTCATGAAATTTGCTCAATAAAGTACCTAGTATTTCAAACATTAAATAATGATGATTTAATCAGTAATTCAGTGCTACGCATTCATAATAAATTTCTTGCAAATATATATTAACATTTTAAGTCCATGGTTGAATAAAAGACAAGGGTAATTATTATCGGAAACAGATTTTCTTGAGATTTTATTTCCAAATTTTGTATTATTATAATTGAAATGTTATGCACTATTTCTTCAAATTAGTTAATATTACATACAATCAAATGCTAGTCATGGTTCTCAATTTTTGCATAATGTTACACTCGAATTATACCTTAATTGTTCCTAATTTGATAATCTATATATTATTCTTTTCAGTCGAACATTCTGATATTGATATATTGTATTGTACAACTAGTGAGATATACCTATCTACATGATATTAATTGCACAATTATTGTGATGTGATAATTTTTTTAATATATTGTACAATTTCCAATTTTATTATTTGATGGAATATGTGTGGTTTGAATCCAAATAAAGATATTCTATTCTATTCTATTCTATTCACTTACTTATAGTTGTAGTGCTTTTATCGGTCTCTAGGTTAATGTAACTTCTTCCTACTTATATTTGTCCATCTTTCACCCTCTGCTGTTCTAGATTTTTTCCCTTTTGCGTTAGAGTTGCAAATGCCCGTTCTTCTGCTACATAATTAACAAATAAAAATTATGTAAGATAAATTATTAACGCAATAGATAAATCATTTATGATCTGATCTTTATTAAACTAAGCTATATTTTCACTTCAAATCTTTATATAGATGAACGTAAACTTGCATGTAACAATATTTTATTGCATACTTTAACAGTTATAGGCAAACACATATAAATGACACGTTTGTATTGTGAACCGACATTTATCGTTATGAGCTCTGCCAGTAAGTATAAATAAATATGTTTATATGAAATTGAACGCCCGTCTTAATAGTTCTGATTTATTTTGTGGTTTCATGAACTTAATTTTGACATCATTTTTGTGTCGTGGATTATCTACCAAGTACGGTCTGTAAAAGATGGAAATGCCGAGGAATCGCCGCAAAAGTTTACTTGTGTTAAATCCGGGATATCAGTGTACCGGTGTAACATATGAGCTGACGACTGACATTCCCTTGCGGAAACCTACGCTTAAGATCAAGCACTGCGAATTATTAGCTTTTGCAAAAACACAAAATAAAATATCATTTAACACACGTGTATCAAATGTATAAGATGTGGTGACTGAATTTAACTGACTGAGATCCGCGTTTAATCGCAATGCTCCATCTTTATCTGTTACATAATCCATTGGCGCCAAAAAATTAAATGGCGCCGGCTTTAGCAATCCAGCTTCTATCAATAACCGTGTGACGGCTGTGGCTGTAGAGTGCTTCTTTTACAGAGATCTATTTAGTCGTGATGACTGATATCCTCTTTTATTTTCATCCACACAGGTCGGACGTCGCCTGCTCTAAGTCACTGTGCAACACTAGATATTTGGACTTCGGTTTCTGCGTTGCTAAATTATGAGATATTGAATGCGATATTTAATGCAGTCAATTTTGCTCACATTAATACCAAATCTGATTTGTGCTACTAATGTATCAGTTACAGGTAATTGACTGTGGCACTCATATGAATTTATTATAATCACAGTCGTTTAAGACCATACGTGAATAATACCATTCGAGACGCTTGATATAACATACAAAAAGACCACGAACGCAGTGCAATCGAACTACATGTTTTATTATTTAGCTGCAGTCGGATAGGCTGTATTGAAATTAGATCTACAAAAGTCACATCAACATGCAACATTACTTTTTTAGGTTGAAATAACGAATCCTGTATAAATTGACTCGTAATTCCATTACTCAACTACTTAGTTCGTTTTAGTATTTGTCGGAGCTATTTGTATTGATCGTATTTCAGAATATCGAAGCAGATGTCCAGAAGTCCTCCTATACATTTACTATGCGTGTCCTGTTTGTGGGTTAGTGATCCTATAGTAAATGCACGAAAACCAGTAGATTAAACAAAGCGGGATGTATGAATTGCTCTTCAAACACCTTGATTAGTTTTGCTGATTGTTTGCGACAATACCAAGAATGCTGAGAAGCATTGAAATCCGATAAAAAATCAATTTGTTGAATCTACCTTGATGCACAGAAAAAAGAACATTGACGAGTTTGTGAGTTTGTGATACCGCGTCAGTAATAACACAAACAAGATAGAAAGCGTAGATAGTCAGTGTGGTAGGAGACAGCAAGCGCATATAGTGATCAGGTCAGAGTGTGCTGAGTAGGAAATGCTTATATCATAACTTCAGTTCACTCATGATTGGTTTACGGATTGCGTGAAATAATTTGGACAGTTACGATACTAAATGAGAATAATTAAAGGATTACATTTTGAAGGATATTAATAAACATAATGGTTTAACTAGTCGTAAATTTATAAGCCCAACATAAAGTAAATCTTTATCGGGAATTCGTAGGATTTTGCTGCAAATAGCTTCCGATTCTGATCGTGCAATCGTCTTTCATTACCATTAGTTAATGCTGTAGTCAAAATAGAACCTAACAATTTTGATTCATATTATCATCTATCTATTTAACTGCAATAAATTACCTAATCAATCTCATTGTTCTTACGTATGCATATTGCTATGCGCCTGAAATTATCACTTTAAATGTGTGCCAATTTCGCTGAATTAAGGGTAAGATGGGATCTATTAACATGTCCATAAAAACATGCTTTTATGTTTTTTTTATCCTAGCCTTGATTGGGCGCAAAGTTTCATCACTGTGGAGGTTAATTAATTTGTTGGAGATAAATTAACTCCTCATATAAAAATAAACTATGTTGCGATTTTAATGCAATATTCTAATTTATTTTTAAGATTCTTTTATACACATTGTTGAAGATTTTGACTTGTCTTAGGTGATTTTAATAAGAGGGTCTGATTGAGATTTTGAGTTGCGTGGTATGCATTGCTGCATGGTTCTGGCTTGAGACACTTTGCTAATAAAATATTGAAGCTTGTAACAATTTATTAATCTTAATTTGCTTCTCGGCAAGAAACTCAAATTTGCTTCAGGTAATTGACGTGGATGTTTGTTTCTGAGGAATTTATGTGTTCCAAATTAGATGATCATACCGCATATATGAATTATCCGTGCCTGGTATCTTAGAGGCCCTCTTATGGAAGTCACCAAAGGGCCTCTACACCACCATACATGAGGCTACATTTTTGTATTCGATTTCATGCTTTTCTGATATATCTTAGCCTTTAATATTTATTATAAGGTAAAGAAGTTTACTGCCAAGACTAAGGAATTGTTTTAAAACTGTTCCTATATTGGATTTCACAGCTTCGGAACTTCCTTTTTATTGTAAATAATCATTGATTGCGCGGGTGGTGGTAACAATTCTTTAAATCAAATTTGCGAGCTTGAAGTAAACTCCAGTCCAATTGTATATAACCAGTCGTCGAAAAAGGTACAAAAACTACCATCAATCACAGGTACTGATGCGTTTCGACCTTCCATGATCATCATTAGAGTACCTCGGCAAACTGACTAACGAGGATCGAACCGCAACGCATATATATATATATATATATATATATATATATATAAATGTAATACAATTAAACAATCAATGATTGCACGGGTCAGTACGTGTGACTGACGGTAGTTTTTCTATGTTATTCGACGACTAGTTGAATACAGTGAGATTGGTGTTTACTTCACCTCGCAAACGTGATTTAAAGAATTATTCCATCTGCGCGTGGAATGATTGTTTTATTGTATGACCTATATATATATATATATATGTAGAGCAAGCTGCAAAATGTTAATGTTCGTGACGGCATAGAAATTATGCAGCCGACATTTCCAGTTAAATAGGATTGGTGTTTACTACAATCTCGCAAACTTGATTTAAATAATTAATTTCTATTTGTTTGACAATAAAATCTTCAATAGCTATGTTAAATTTTACGTATTTTTCTATACAAGGTTCAATTTACTTGCGACATACTTAAATGATTTATATATTAACTAACTCTTTTGTATACACCTGTTAGTTGGACCGTTAATAAATATACAGCAGAGTTCACAATTATTATTTCTTCCAGCATGGACCTAATTATTATTAACGCTTCAGTTAATGTAATAATCTGTGTTGACAATTTACTGATCCATTCTTCCAAACTATTACAAGAAGATATTGTGCTTGAGACGTCCTTTCTTAATCAATTATTTACAAGTGATTGCTCGTAAAAATAGCGTCCTTTTATTGCAATAAATTATATAATTAAACGTACTTATAGTTCACTTCTGGGTCTCGGCTGCTGCTTGTATTCTTATTAGCTATAAGTGAAGTCATTGCAATGTTCTTGGCTTAAAATTTTGCAACTGTAATTTTTTACCTCATTTCCACATGAGACTCCTCGAGATCCTACGTAAGCTATTAAGTTCTACAGCGCGTGGATTTTCAGGCATATTAACAAAACTAGTTTTTTGTTCTGCGTCAGCCGTACGTGTGTGCGTGCAGTACTTCGGCTAAAATTACTTGTTTTAAGCGCTCCTGAATATATTCATTGTTGCAGAGCTCGAGGGGCCCAGACGTTACGGATTTATCTGACAATCGTATCTGCCAACCATAAGCCAACGTTGATGGAGCGATTCTTGTAGCTGCTCGATGTCATGTAATTAGTTTCGCTAGGATCTCGGGGCCTTGTGGCACTAACATCGAAATTTTCGTTTTCATCATCCAGTGTGTTTGCTTAATCATCATGCTATTATGATAGTGATAAGTTACAGCCTGGATACGCTTTATATCAAGGTTATTGCACTTCGGATTAAATTCCCTCAACAAGAACAGTACGCCTTTGACGGTAACGATAACTTATATTGTACCAACTTGAACGGTCCGACGATCTAGGATGCCCATTATAATCTTGTCTGATGTGATTTGCTTCCATGGTTAAAATAATTTCATTTGGTTAAAAAAGGTTGCCCAGTCGTGCATCATATGAGATTAACCATTAGAATAGAGTTTTTCTCGCAGTCTGCCTAATTCAAACTCACAGCATTTTATGTCTGATAATTTAATGTTTCTTATTGCTAATGATTTTAAAATAAAGATTTTCATACGATATGAATTATTGGAAAGCTACCAGGGTAAAAATCTTCCCAAAAATTAACTCTTATTAATTTTTAAACATTTTTAATAAATTGGATATTCATAAACGTTAATTCGTCCGATGACTCTCTTACGTCATATCCTAATTAATCTATCTATTTAACTAAGTTTCGATTACTTAACCTGGCTTGAATTTACTACTGTTCCATTTTTATTTATTTGGCCCTCCCTATTCACTGGTATTAATTTTGAATACAGCTATTCGCACGGCAAGAATAAAACTATTTGTCTTACACCTGAAAAGGGAAAATTATCATCAGTTCATTGAAGTTTTATTTATATGGATATACTTGTGTATACAACTATATTGGACTGAAAAATTACCAGATATACAAAAACACACATGATAGGCGCACTACTATCTAATAAAAAATCGGCAACATTTTGGAGATCAGCCATTCACAACTAAAAATGAAACAGTTTTAATGACATTTCACAATTGAATCTTTAATTTGTCTTTATAAGTGGCATTGAGCTGTGCAATGAAATATGTACTAGAAAATGGATTACAACAGTTTGTTATTGAATTTAGAAACTGCAAGCAACACTGTTATACTACACCCAGAATAGCAAGGGTTTATTTAGTTAGTTGAAATCAATTCTTTTCGCGCGAAAATATTATTTTAAGTAATTTCTAATTTATTTTTAATTTTATACATATGCGATGTTAAATATATACCAAAATTGTATACTGCTATCCTGTCATTATACTTTGATTATATATAAACATTTTAAATGCAACAGATTTGTTAAGTTGTTAAAATCACATGTGCTTATTGATGTGCATGCTCAACGATAAATTTCTGGACAAGATTTCCTTTGAATACTCAGAATTTGTGCATCATTTACGTTACTTAATATGAATTATTCAACAGTTACTGATCGAAAATCAGTTCTAGGAAAATCTCTAAAACATAAACATATTTTAATTGATCTCATCCATCCATCCAAAAATAATCTAAATTAAACGTGACCAATGAGAGGAGTTAAATGTAAATATTTTACACTATTCTTCAGAAAGTCTAAAGTCAAGCGAAAAAGTAGTGCTATATACGCAAATCTGTCAATTTGGAAATTATCTGAATTCAGCCTATCTGATGAATCCCAAAATTGGATCTGAAATATAAAATTTGATCAAAATTAAGTATTAAGCATATAACCATTATTGGAATGTACATAAGATCATTAAAATGTCAATTTTTTATTTGTCTATTTTACTTCCTAATATAATGTTCCGATTAAGAATTATTTATTAACAAGACCAAAGGTGCATTAAATCAAAATTATTAATAAATACCAAAAATGCTTTGAGACATTATTGCATGTGCCTTCATTGTTAACCTAAACAATCATAAATTACTGAATTAGAGTAACCATTGTCAAGGGAAGCTCTTTATCGTGCAATTTTTGTTGCTTAATCAGGCGTCTACCAATACAAATATTAATTGCTTTTAGAGGTTCTAAATATATAAGTTAAAGTCGTGAGAGAATGACATAATAAAAATAAGCAATAATAGTTATATCAATAAGAATAAAAGAACAAAAAGCACAAGAAGTCTAGCAGAACAAATTTCTTGACATGATAAGTTCAGGTCAGACAACATTGAGTGTTCGAACGCAAACTTCATGAAAATGGTATTGTTCACGCAACATAGTGGCCTTGGATAACATCTGACAACGGGTACGTATAGTACCAGCAATATAAATTGAGGAAAAACGTGTGTATTACATCACAATTTCAGTATAAAATAAATTTATACAAAAAAGTTTGTTTATTTAGTTGAAAATAAAGAATGATGTGGATGATAACATCCGATTGGTTTAACTGCTAATGGTTTCTTGCTTTGAAAAACACTTGGAAATGCGACCGTTTTACCTATTGCGGAAATTTTCTAACATTTGCCAAATTAATGAAGACAGACCAGAGACTATCAATGATAAACAATGACATGTTGTTACAAATAAGCATGAAGCAATTCAACAAATAAACGACGACTCGAATTCCTAAGAAGTCAATAACACTTCACGGCATCTAAAACATGCAGAAAAAATTAGCACACTTGCAACCAGAGTGCAACATGCCAATAGAAATTGGAACATGACACTTGACAGCACTAAGACTACTTATGTTAATGATCAACGTAATGTTCAACTCCGACTGAAACACCACGTATAACAACATCATCATTTAGCTGACTTGTCCTTATAGTCTGAAACCTAATTTTCTATAACTGTTTGTACAGTTCATGAAAAAGACTGATGCTCAGGATTTCCTGAAGAAATCAAGACAATCGAGAATGGTTTTATTAGTATGTATTGTGAATAACAAAAAAGACTGATGCTCAGGATTTCCTGATGAAATCAAGACAATCGAGAATGGTTTTATTTGGATGTATTGTGAATAACAAAAAAAACTGTGTCCTTTTATATAGCTCATGGACATAATTTTTGAAGACATTTTTTCTTGATTAGTGTAACGTTCTCAGCAGGCATGCTAGTCTATTAACTGCGGCCATATTTGATGCAGGGTAATTTGGATAAAATCGAGCACATTAAATCCGCAATTTTATACGCTTTCTGAAAATTGCATTGTAATTGTAACATGTTACTAAAATCGATATTATCGATTAACATACACATTAATGTTATTACGTAGTGCATTAAGATACGCACATCTCCTAATTAATTATTATATATAATATGCTGATAATAATGATGAATATAATTGACTTCACCTATATTGATTTAGTCGTTTATGTGGACTCACTTAGAGTTTATTTTAAGTGTGTCATCCATCCGAGACATAATTATCTCTAATTCCGCAGTCAAAATGTTCATTTGTACAGACCATTTTCTAACGTTCCATACAAGAATGCTTTCAATTCTGTTCGTATAGATCTCGAAAAAAAACCGTTTCACTGTTTTTTCTTCTTTTTTAGGATCAATGCTTTATATAGTATGGACATTTCTGTTCCGTTTTTTAACTGATTGATTTCTTCCTGGCATGAGGCATAAATTTCCCTGTTTTTTAGAGTTGTTTCTTCTCAATACCGAGTGACCTCCATTGCATTAATGCTTTATGATCGGTAAAGACCTCTATATGTTCAACGGTGACAAAAAACCTAAACTTTTCTAGTTGTCTTTGTACGGCCAATAATTCCTTTTCTGTGACGGTTTAGTTTTGTTCCATCTCTGTCAGCGTGCGATTTATATATTGCGCCGGACATCTGTCTACTTGTAATACTGCACCTATGACAGAATCTGACGCGTCTCTAACAATTGGCATACTATCTACCGGAAAAGTCAAAATATTTGCGTCTATTATCTTCTGTTTACATAGGATAAACGCTTCATGCGCTTCCTCCGTCCAACGAAACGGTATCTTGGCGCTGGTTAAATTAGGCAAGGGTTGTTGCGTAACCGCTATCTCTACAATATATACCCCATAGAAATTCAGTACACCAATAAAACGGCGCAATTTTTTGATTGGCTGTACATTCGAATTTAATGGCATCCATCCCTCCGCTGAGACAGAGTGGCGCAAGAACCGCATTTGCCGAACTGTCTGAACTTTTTCTAGATTAAAATATAATCGCTATTATACGGATTTCTGAAACCAATTAGGTAATTGGTGTCCATGAGTGGCCCATGTAATGACATCGTCAACGTAGGCTGTTGTATTAAGTAAGTCGGGCACGTTAAACATAACAAATGGTACACTATTAAATTGGAAATGAACTTTGGATAACCTGCACATCTAACTTAAACCGGTCGTTGTGCCGAATTCCAATTTGCCAAAATCCCTGTTTAAGGTCGATATATAGGTGGATATATATATATATATATATATATATATATATATATATATATATATATAATTATTCTGTATATAAGAATTGAGTTCAGGTCTTCAAATTTTCTCTGCTAAACTCGATGACTTAAGTTAAAATTTATTTTCTTAACAATAGTTAATCCATAAGCTTCTATTTCTGTTTAGTTGTATAAGGGATGAGTATATTCATTCCTAG
The DNA here is from genome assembly GCA_029291075.1 of Eudiplozoon nipponicum. Lineage (NCBI taxonomy): Eukaryota > Metazoa > Platyhelminthes > Monogenea > Mazocraeidea > Diplozoidae > Eudiplozoon > Eudiplozoon nipponicum. Next base: position 26,993 of record JAQBSW010000276.1, read on the forward strand.
ATATTTGGCGTTTACTTTGTTCTTCTAATTTGCTAAAGCCAAAGGAAAATATAAGAAATTTGAAAAGCGAATTATCGAGAGTTAATTTAGCACAGTAATAGTGTCTTGCCTTAACTCAAATAAAGATATTATACGCAAAAATTATTTTTTTATAATCTTAATAGTACAAAAACACAACATCCATAATAATAAATTATTCATAAAAATGAAACATATAAGTTAAAGCTCAAATATCTGATGATAGGATTTACGATTAGAAAAAGAGGTAAATAATAACAATATTAAGAAAAAATTGCTTGACTGCAAAGGTTAATTTGTCTTTAGGGGAAATAAATCAGACGTGATTTTTGGATAAATTTAAGATATGGGCTTAATGTTTGAGTATGTGCCAGATAACAATTATTAATGGGCAAATCATTAAATGAGACATTACTAAAAAATAATAAACATTGAGTAAACGTGCGAGAATATAAGAGTAGAGTGATTTGATTTAGGCACACTTGAATTTTTAATTAACCATAAATAAAGATCTTAATCCTGTAAATGAAGCATTTCAGGAGCAAATAAATTTGGAATTTAAAAACTGAACAAACGGATGTAGCTCAAATGGGCACTTTTGCTTCAATAAAAATATAACATTAAAAATAACAGACAAAGATTTAAATATCGATAAAATAACCTTTAGTTTATGATCATGCTTAGTAATAAAGAAATACGATCCAGAGAAAAGTCAAGTTATTGCTATATGCCATACACAATAGTGAAATAAAATATTATTATATCGCTGTCCAAGTCACTGAAAGTAACAGAAAAAATCATATCACAGTAAGAAGATGTAAAGTATGAATATACTTGCCCACATAATCAAAAGGCATGATGTTTCAAAATTATGTAGAGAATAACAAATTTCAATGATTGGAAAAACGTAAATTATTATTGCAACAGATTTATTACGTTTAAGATACGTTTAGTGTTGTATTGTGAGGAGAGAAGGAATTCGAAACCTGAAATACTTAGTTTGCAAATAAGAAAAAAAGGTTTTAAGTTATGCGTTTAAAATTTTTTTATATGTATCACTATTTTTTTATCAGTATAATTACTGGGAATTTAAAATATTATTTCATTCAACAAAAAAAAATCAGTTCACGTAAACATAATAGCCAGCTTCAATACCGGCATGCTACATCAGTCCACAGTTATAATAAGTCTTAAAAACAAACTAATAAAGTAAGTATGATATTTCTGGTAGCCATATCGTCTATGCCTCTGGCTGATACATCACTAGATAAATAAGCGTCATGAATGTGCGTATGTCCATTACTCCCATTTACAACCAATTTGATGATATTAAATTTAATAATTATGTACCCCTTTTACATATTATACTATTTGTCCTATACTCATCACGTGAAATGATTGAATTGTGATTGCGCTCACATTATAGGGTGGGGAGTCCAGTAATTCAAATTCATTCTTAATTAAGCAAACACTAGTTGTGCGGGCGGTGATAACACAAACATTTTATTCAAGGTTGCGATCTTGATATAAATAGGTGACCCTCTTTTTAATTACATTTTTCAGTATAAACTATGTAATTATAGTGTGGAAAAGGCAATTTATCGAGTGGACCGGTTTCGTCCTTATTGAAAACTCATCACGTATTGTCCAGACTTTGCCGCGTACAGGGATCGAATCTGGGCACGTCTGCTTCGGAATCTGGTGCTCTAATCACTAAGCCACTCCGCCGCGCTCTACATACAATTTTCAGTTATATACTAACTAATGTCTTTTGGTTAGTCTTTAGTTTGGGTGGAGCCTATAGGGCGACACTTTAGACCTGAAGTTCCAGCCAACATAATAGAACATACACCACTTTACATGGGGTAGTGATATTGAAATGAAAATTTGTATAATTAAGCGAACATTGGTTGCGCGGGTGGTGATAACAATTATTTAAATCAAATTTGCGATCTTGATATAAACACCAGACTCATTATGTACATACATTTATTAGTATAAACTAAATATTGTATAGTGTGGAAAAAGCAATCCATCCAGTAGACCGGTTTCACCCTGAATGCAACTCATCACGTACTATCCATGGCAAATTCTGGACAGTATGTGATGAGTTCCCAATAAGGACGAAACCGGTCTACTGCATGAATGTCCTTTTCCACACTATACAATTCTTAATTTTTACTGAACATTTTCATTGTTAATTGTCTTATTCTAAGCTAAGTTACACAAATTAAAGACAAACAAAACTGTAAGGTAAGCCACGTCATTTAGGGGCATATATGCGAGTGTGTATATAACATAAGTATTTAGTTAATTATAATTATTACACATATATATCCATCAAAGTTAACCTTCAGACAAAAGATATTAGTTTACCCTTTGCACGAATCAATCTAATTGTTTTATTCTAAACATTTAAAATGTTGTAATACCGGGGTGATCTCAAAAGATAGAGTGGGACAAAACCGGAACATATTTCTGGGTAATTTATAATAATAAGAAGCTTAATAATAATATTAAATAAAATATGTGATGTTAAGACAAAAATAATTTACAAATTATTAACTGCAAGAATAAGAAATAAATGTAAATATTAATAAATATAAATTTAAATTACATAAAAAGAAAAGTTAAAGGATGCAAATTGAAAGGGTTGTTCTTTCAATAAATGATTATCCATTATTGGATCAATAATCCCATCTTAATTAGTTATTCTTAATTTTTAAAAGAGCTAACCTCAATTTCTGATTCGTGCCATCCTTTTTCGTACGATTATCTGAATCTGTATTCCAAATCAGACCTAACGATTTTCGCACAACTGCTTTATTCATAAATTTATCTCGCGATTTATTTTCGATTGATTACTTAATTCATCTCGTCATCATGTTATGAGTATATATCAATTTAAACAATAATTGATTGCGCGGGTGGTGGTAACAATTCTTTAAATCAAAATTGCGTGCTTGAAGTAAATACCAATCCCATTGTATTTAACCAGTCATCGAACAACATAACAAAACTACCGCCAGCTGCAACGCACTGACGCGTTTCGACCTTCCATGATCATCATCAGAGTACGACGGCAAACTGACTATCGAGGATCAAACCGCATTGAATATATATGGAAATGAAATTTAGATATGCGGCTCTCACCTCTAGCAGTCTTGCATACATTGAACTTGACTGGAAATGTCGGCTGCACAATTTCTATGCAGTCACGAACATTAACTGTTTGCAGCTTTCGCCACATATACATATATAGGCAATACAATTTAAACAATAATTGATTGCGCGGGTGGTGGTAACATATATATATATATATATATATATATATATTCAATGCGGTTTATCCTCGATAGTCAGTTTGCCGTCGTACTCTGATGATGATCATGGAAGGTCGAAACGCGTCAGTGCGTTGCAGCTGGCGGTAGTTTTGTTATGTTGTTCGATGACTGGTTAAATACAATGGGATTGGTGTTTACTTCAAGCACGCAAACTTGATTTAAAGAATTGTTACCACCACCCGCGCAATCAATTATTGGTTAAATTGTATTGCCTATATATGTATATGTGGCGAAAGCTGCAAACAGTTAATGTTCGTGACTGCATAGAAATTGTGCAGCCGACATTTCCAGTCAAGTTCAATGTATGCAAGACTGCTAGAGGTGAGAGCCGCATATCTAAATTTGATTTCCATATATATTCAATGCGGTTTCATCCTCGATAGTCAGTTTGCCGTCGTACTCTGATGATGATCATGGAAGGTCGAAACGCGTCAGTGCGTTGCAGCTGGCGGTAGTTTTGTTATGTTGTTCGATGACTGGTTAAATACAATGGGATTGGTGTTTACTTCAAGCACGCAAACTTGATTTAAAGAATTGTTACCACCACCCGCGCAATCAATTATTGGTTAAATTGTATTGCCTATATATGTATATGTGGCGAAAGCTGCAAACAGTTAATGTTCGTGACTGCATAGAAATTGTGCAGCCGACATTTCCAGTCAAGTTCAATGTATGCGAGACTGCTAGAGGTGAGAGCCGCCTATCTAAATTTGATTTCCATATATATTCAATGCGGTTTGATCCTCGATAGTCAGTTTGCCGTCGTACTCTGATGATGATCATGGAAGGTCGAAACGCGTCAGTGCGTTGCAGCTGGCGGTAGTTTTGTTATGTTGTTCGATGACTGGTTAAATACAATGGGATTGGTGTTTACTTCAAGCACGCAAACTTGATTTAAAGAATTGTTACCACCACCCGCGCAATCAATTATTGTTTAAATTGTATTGCCTATATATGTATATGTGGCGAAAGCTGCAAACAGTTAATGTTCGTGACTGCATAGAAATTGTGCAGCCGACATTTCCAGTCAAGTTCAATGTATGCAAGACTGCTAGAGGTGAGAGCCGCATATCTAAATTTGATTTCCATATATATTCAATGCGGTTTGATCCTCGATAGTCAGTTTGCCGTCGTACTCTGATGATGATCATGGAAGGTCGAAACGCGTCAGTGCGTTGCAGCTGGCGGTAGTTTTGTTATGTTGTTCGATGACTGGTTAAATACAATGGGATTGGTGTTTACTTCAAGCACGCAAACTTGATTTAAAGAATTGTTACCACCACCCGCGCAATCAATTATTGTTTAAATTGTATTGCCTATATATGTATATGTGGCGAAAGCTGCAAACAGTTAATGTTCGTGACTGCATAGAAATTGTGCAGCCGACATTTCCAGTCAAGTTCAATGTATGCAAGACTGCTAGAGGTGAGAGCCGCATATCTAAATTTGATTTCCATATATATTCAATGCGGTTTGATCCTCGATAGTCAGTTTGCCGTCGTACTCTGATGATGATCATGGAAGGTCGAAACGCGTCAGTGCGTTGCAGCTGGCGGTAGTTTTGTTATGTTGTTCGATGACTGGTTAAATACAATGGGATTGGTGTTTACTTCAAGCACGCAAACTTGATTTAAAGAATTGTTACCACCACCCGCGCAATCAATTATTGTTTAAATTGTATTGCCTATATATGTATATGTGGCGAAAGCTGCAAACAGTTAATGTTCGTGACTGCATAGAAATTGTGCAGCCGACATTTCCAGTCAAGTTCAATGTATGCAAGACTGCTAGAGGTGAGAGCCGCATATCTAAATTTGATTTCCATATATATTCAATGCGGTTTGGTCCTCGATAGTCAGTTTGCCGTCGTACTCTGATGATGATCATGGAAGGTCGAAACGCGTCAGTGCGTTGCAGCTGGCGGTAGTTTTGTTATGTTGTTCGATGACTGGTTAAATACAATGGGATTGGTGTTTACTTCAAGCACGCAAACTTGATTTAAAGAATGAGTATATATCGTTATGCATTTGCAATCGTCCCAGGTATTATGGTGACCAGTACACACTACGTGACAGGCAAGATCCGACCTAGTAACATGTCCATACGTACATGCAGTTCTATTTCTCATTATTTCTATCTAAACAGAAATCCATAAATAGTAACTTATCTGATGACTCCATCGTAGTTGTAAATCGAAATTTGCTAATTTTATTAGACAAATTGAAGAAATTCTCCATTTCAATATCACCATGTTTCCAGACCAATAAAATTTACTATAGGTACAATTGTAATTGTTGGTGACGTTGGACGAAGATTTCTGAGAAAAGTTTTCTTTCATATTTAAAAGTTAAATACTGTTTGTTGCGGCGAACTAATATATATGAAAGTATGTATTAGGTGTTGCGAACCTAGTATAAAATTAGTTCAGTTGTGACCAGAAGGATACACCAAAGACAGCATTAACAGAAAGTATAATCTCATGCACATTTGTTTCGTGCTTACTGGTGACTCATCAGTAGTGCCGGTATTACATCCTTTAACCACTATATATTTGGGTTAGGAATGTGGGATAATAGGACGGTATGTATATTATATAGAGTTGTAATTCTTAATAACGGTGTACTATAGCTTACATTGATATCCATCAGGTTGGTACCATGTACCGAGTCGGAAACCATAGTGTTAGTACCATGTACCTCTTCGGTATTATAATGGTGGTGTCGGTTACTAACACAATAGCCATAGTGTTAGTATCATTTACAGACTCGGTATATATATTGTATTGAGTGAGTTAGCGTTGAAGTCGCATTGTCTAGACTTTATATAATATTAGCTTCACTACTGCAGGTTTACACATTCGTCTAGGAGATTGTACTATCCTATTATCCCACATTCCTCACCCAAATATATAGTGGGTAAAGGACGTAATACCGGCTCCTACTGATGAGTCGCCAGTAAGCACGAAACGAATGTGCATGAGATTATACTTTCTGTTCATGCTGTCTTTTGGTGTATCCTTCTGGTTACAATTGAACTAATTTGTTACTAAGTTATCTTTCATGATTGAAAGGAGAATTTTGTTGGTTAATTAAATAACGAATACATCAACTGTGACGTATATATAAACCAATAATGAACAAAATCGTATTAAATATACAAACCATAATTTTTATCTGTGAGATGGATATCGAGTAAATTGCCCATAAGGATTATCCTCTAGATATCATGAGAAATGAAATTAAATCGCACTATTAAATGCTATATTAAACAAAGGTCTCAAGTAGATAAGGATTAAATTAGAACGAAATTGGTTTGAATTCAGGTAGACGTCATTGGCTAAATCAATAGTGTGCCTGGTATAAATTAGCTGTGATTTACTTAATATTGAATGAGAATGATAAGTCTGTATGAGTAAAATTTGAGTAAAACTTACCGGTGTAATTAGCAAAATATACGACTACAGTTTCACAGATAATCATACTTGAGGACAGTTTAAAAAATTTAAAAGCATTTATAACGAGTTCACTAATACGTTTCTGACGTAAGTTCATCGAGGTGAGATCATAATTTGATAAATTTGAAAATAAGACGTTTCATTATATGTAATATTATGTATAGTGACTTGTTGAAATAGAGTGGCTATCGGTAGAAAGAAATGAGATTTTTCCTCGGCATCATAAATGAAGTATTATCTAGGTAAGTTTTCAGATACTGTCGGCAAGGTTTAACTTAAAAGATAGAGAGAAATAAAATGATAAAGAGGATTTACGATCAAGAGCCATTGAAACCAAGTGCTTAAAACCTTATATCTTAAATTGTTTGCCAAAATCTGTAACAATGACATAGTAAACAATATCCCTTGTAGGACAAAATCTTGGAAGGCATCTAAACTTACACATGAATTGTAAGAACTTTTTTGTTCTAACTTAAAAGCAAATATATAAAAAAAACATAACATGATATAAATGGAGATCTAAGTCAATAATACCTTTTATTCCTAAAGTCCATAAGGAAATAAAACAGATTTTACTGGGAGGAATTTCCATTTCAACTTGTTAGATACTGGATTTGCACACCTTTTCAATTGTAAAATTGTTGCTGAATGTACGATATTTTGCGAGTAAGTGACCACTACTGCCAATACTAATGTTTAGCCATCGAAGCACTATTTTAAGCTTCCATTGTATTCCGGCTATATGCTGGAGTTTCTTGAATAGATTGGCGAGCAGGATGAGTCACTGAACGTTTCAGATAATATCCCAGCCAATACAAACGGCATTCTACGCTTAGGTTTAACAATGATAGCAGCACAAAAATCTGTGGGATAAAACCGGTCGTCTAAACATTTTGCTTTTCATTACGAGCCTTTTTTATTCCAATGGCAATGACAAAACCAAAGCGAGCGAATAAATAGTTACAAAATACTGTCCAGACACTAATAACATTAATCGGCTGTTTCCTTTGGCTCAGGAACATATAAGAGCACTGACAGTATACTTCACACGAATAACTTGGAGTAAGTAATAAAAGAAGTTGACAGACAGTACCTGACATGGACAGCTGTTTCAAGGGTGTTAGGTCGGTAACTTTTAGTAAAACCCAAACAAAATTGTTACCAGGAACATCATGGAGACAAATACGTTGTCGACCGGCAAATATTGTACACTGATTCTGATCATAATTGAATAATGCTTTCATTTTCAAGGAATTTAAATTCGAAATGTACTTTTTGGAACCTTTATAAATGCAATTAAGTGCTCTGAAGCAATTCTTTGTTCTTTGACTGAGCAGCAGAATCGTCATAATTGAGGTCAGCAAACTCGCCAACTCCAACGTTCACTAAATTAAGGAGTGTTACGGAGACCTCAGGAAAGACTGTAACTTAACCTTATCAGGATGAGCTGAGAATAGATTGCAAAACCTTGTTGACGAACGGATTACGTCATGATAGATTAGGAAAGACAAATTTTCTTTTCAAATACTAGCTGATGAGTCATCATAGCAGGCATTAAATTATTGAACATCTTTTACATGGATAGCATTATAATAGATAGCTAGCCATAACCCCTTAATCGCCACAGGATCTACAACAGCTTTGTTGTTAATTAGAGTAAAAGTGATGGACCGTTGATAATCTTGCAACGCAAAGAGAGGACGTCGGAATACAGGTATTTGGTTCTGAAGTCCTATTTACAGTCATAATCCTGCCTTTACTATTCAAGTTATCTTCTGTTGCTATTTGAGAATCATTTTTAGGATAAAACAGTAACCACTTTTGATGCAGCACATACAAATCTGATCCAATAATAAATAGAAGGTGTGCCAGTGTCACACCTTTCTGCATTTGCGCCAAAACGAAGCTCCTCTAATCCTAATCGAATGCTGAACTGGCTCAATAGAAACGAGAAAATTATTTTCAAAGATTGAATAAATATTTGTAAAATTGCGTTCAGTATAAGCTTTACAGCGTAATGAGTCAAACCCTAACTTTAATCATATTGTCATGAAAAATTACTGATAAAGTTGCATGTGCATTTATGAAGATGAAAATGCCAAGTTGTCTGCCATCTGGTTATCCTTCGTAAACAGATAAGAAGTGATCTAATAGCATCTTAAGGCATTAAAACCTATGTGGCTCTAACAGATTACTGTATTGATTTGTACACGACCTTTGCAAGTCAGCGAAATTTACTTTTTCGCAATTGCGTGTGTAATTGCAATCATTTTATTAGATATTCACATTAAAGCCATAAGCAGATCCATTTATATCTTCATTTTGATAGTGTATAATAAAATTTGCGTAATAAGCGATTGCTGTATTGAATAATTTACATGAATTTATTCGTGGCTGGCTAGAATGTTTGCAACCGTCCTTACACTTTAATGAAGTGTATGTGAGATTAAGGTTTTTGGAATTTGTCGTTAAGCCTTTTAATAATATAAATGCAAGAATTTCTTTTTCAATTTCAGTAAAAATGAAATTCCATTGTGAAATTCGATGCTCGTGAATGATCGACACATGCCCACATGTGTTTTTAACAACAGATTTATGATTTTATTATATAAAAAACCATTTAAAGTATTTTACTTGCATACATCTAATTGGATAAACTAGTATCACTGACCACACTGTAAAACATTTTAAAATTAATATCTGCCCCTGATTTTGCTTTGTCAACTAATGTTGTCACTATCCTTTATTTTCCATATTGTCATTATCACAAAAGTTGTCCATTTGTCATACCTGAATATGTACATCTGACCAATTGCTCAAACTTTATTCGACCTTACATTTTATTTTAATTTGGAAGATTTTAACTTGAAAAAGGTGTGTTTTATTAGCACAAATAAAAAATTTAACTTTACATATTATTTTCTAAGTTGTTCGGCTGCTATTTCATATCAGCCATTTAGCCATCTTCTGTTCCAATCTTTCATTCTGTCTATGTAATTACGTGCAGGCCAGCTCGAATGTAAATAGAACCGCAATAAAGAAATCTAAAGAAGCATTAATTTAAGGCTACCACCAGAATGAAAGACTGACACAACATTTTTTAAAAGTAAAGATTATTAATTTTCAGAATCAGATTTATTCATGTTTCAAAAAGCTTCAAATGACATGATGATATTATATAGATCTAAATTTTCTTCTTTTATAAACCTTATAAATAAGTTTATCCATGAAATTCGAAAATAATTTTCCTTCCTCCTTTAATACTGGATTTTTACTTATTTTTCTTTTAGTTTATATATTTTTTTGATTTCTTACAGTAGAGAAGGTAAAATCGGAAAAGGGCTTCCTCGAAGTTATATGTTCTTGGTTATGGAGAGCTAATATACATGTGCAATTATGTTTTAGGTAAAGCCAACATCGTTTCAAAATATTCAAAATAAAATCGAAATGATATATGCAAAATTCAGCATAACACGTGCTTGTCGGAGATTCATCAGTAGATGCAAGCACTATGACTAAAGCCCATTATATATTTGTTCAAGAAAAGTTGGACAATTCGACAGTACAGTCGCCTATAACTAAGTGTATAATACCAGAAGCAGAGGCAAATGGATAGTATTTCTTCCGTCATGCGAATTAAAGCAAACTCATCATAAATTGTATGTACAAAATCTGTAATGCCATTTACATTAGTATTTTAAGAACAGGTAAAGTTTGATTATAATTATAAAGGGAAACAATAATGAACACCTACTCCAGCAAAGAGTTATACTCTGATCTCGATTGGCATTAGTTGTCTCTTCAATAAGATAGTACTGACTTCCTTTCAATAGTCATTAAATTCATGGTTGCGGACAATATATATATATATATATATATATATATATATATAGATATATATATATATATTTATCAAGAAGTTTGTCAGCAGTTCGAACAAGCCTTTCTTTATCTGATGGCTACTAGCTATTTTTATTAAGTCCAGTAAAATGTACATCACTCCGTTGTCCATATAATTCCAAGAAAGCCAGAACAATTTAAGAAAAATAGGCACTCCGTGATTAAATAAGCGCTAACTATGGTAAGGAAAATGCTAGGGTGTTTCGCATAGTAGCAGTAAATTGTGTCTTGTCAGCAAATATGATAATACGACATCAATTGACTGTATTTGCGATTAGCTAATTCCATAAACAGACCATGACAACGGACAAAGGACGGCGCCCAGTCCTATCCAAAAATTCCACATGAATAAATGTGTGCGCAATAAAAAAACATTGTTGTAAAATAACTAAATAAGTAAGCAAAATGAACATTTTTATAAGTTTAACAAAATGACCGTGAATAAATTATAATTTTCCACTAAAATGTATATCCATAAATGAAAAAATAAAAGTTCCCTTAATAATAGCCTATGTAAAATTTATCATGCTCTATATATGTATATATATATATATATATATATATATATATATATATATATATATATCGTTACAAGTTTGACCACTTTTAAAAATATGAAAGCCTAACATTTATTCCATGGAATAACATTTATTAATAAATATTATTTCTATCGGTATCTACAGCCATGATACTGGATTCGGTAATATATTCGTTCATCCAATCCCTACTGTACATTTGTCATAACGCATATCCTCTTCGCTATGTCTGTCTTTGGTTTACGCAATTTAGACCACTCTTTTTACGTAACGCCATGTGGTGTATCAACGCTTTCATTGTAATTGCGTCTGTAATTAATGGGTGTGCCGTATTTTGCGGAACGTAGGCTATTTTTGAAGGCCTGTCAGTTATGTCTTTGTTCCACTCCAATTTAATTTCCTTTTGAATTACTTTCTGCACGTTTAAGCAGGGATTTAGCTTATTAATTGCAATAGCTTCAAAATCCAGAAGCATTTTTCCGTTTTTCTTTATACAGAACTGAAAAATTGTTGCTACTAACAGCATGACCGGTGAGTAGTATATGTTCGCAACTGCTGATTTTGTGCAGGAGCTGTACCCCTCTTTAGTAGTTTTTGAGAGAGATGCTGATTTATTCTAGTTTCAAGCCTCTTTTTTGATCTGCCGTTATACAGAGCGTTGCAGGTACATTGAAATCTGTATACAGACAAAGGTGTTGACGCCAAAGAGAGACTAGCTTTTTCATTTGTGCGCATCAGTTTTGTTGTGTTGAACACCACTCTCACCTGTATTGATGGAAACTGTGCTTTAGGTGCTCGAACTACTTTCTTTTGAAGATCTCAGCTGGAATATCACCTCTAAAGATAACACTAAGCGTTAATCTCTGGGGTGATTTGTTTTCCTACACAAACGAACATGTACTACTCACAGGTCATGCTTTTAGTAGCAACATTTATTCAGTTCTGTACAAGGCTATAACGCAAAAATGCTCCTGGCTTTTGAAGCTATCGCAATTAAAAAGCTGAGCCCATGCTGAAACGTGCAGAAAGTAATTCCAAAGGAAATTAAATTGGACTGGAAAAAATAGCCTTCGATCCTCAAAATACGACACCCCCGTCAATTACGGACGCACTTACAATGAAAGCGATGACACACCACATGAAGTTACGAAAAAGGATTGGTCAAAATTGCGTAAACCAAAGACAGATATGGCGAAGGGGGGATTGGTTACGACAAATTTACAGTTGGGATTGGATAAACGAATATGTCAACGAATCCAGAATAATGGCTGTAGATACTGATAGAAATAATATTTATAAATAAATGTTTTTCCGTGGAATAAGTATTAAGTTTTATATATATATATATATATATATATATATATATATATATATATATATATATATATATATATATATATATTATATATATATAGAAGGTATCCGTTTTATTTAAACTTGCATAAGTAAGCAGATTCATCTCTATACTTAGGCTGATTTTCATTAATTTCGTTGAAAGGGGAAAAAATTTCAAGACTGAACTAAATGCGCTGGATTAAAATCCTGGCCGCAGCAATTTTGTCAGCTATTCGTTGATGCGCAATGGTAAATTGATTGTTACAACGTCAGTTTAATGAAATCCTGCCATTACACTTTATATATATATATATATATATATATATATATATATATATATATATATATGTACATTGCAGTTCAAAATATGTTATTTAGTTTTTTGATTGGCTAACATGGTGATTAATGAAATTTGAGGCATGAAATTATGTGTAACTGATGGTAATTCTTCAGATACACAAAAATAGCGATGAAATTTATAAAAAGTTCTATAAGTTTTGAAGCACACTGTAATATATTACTGCGCTTTAAGTGTATTACTCACTAAACTTTAACAAATAACACTTTAAGTCAGGGTCTACTGGATGGTCAGCTTTGTCCTCTGTTTCAATTTGACTCAGGCTTTTTTGTACGAGAGCCTGCAACTTATGCAAAAAATGGCTTTTTCATCATACCGCAAATAGATAAATAATGTGCTGCTGAATTTGATTGATTAGAGTAAGTATTGTTTTGAATAATTTGAATAGTTTTTGCGCAAAAATGACGTTATTTTTATTTGCGATTTAATGCTGCTTTATTTAAGCTTTTTTTAAAGGTTGTCATTGCTTGTGCAAATAAATACGATAGAATTTTAGTGTTTATTTGTAAAATTTAATGGATATTTGTTTCTTGGCCGAAGAATGTACAGGAGGATAACTTGCTAACCATTCAAGTTTTTAATTACAATATGCATTAGTTTATGATTATACCGTCTGAAACTATAACATGCGCTCACGTTAATGGACGGAAACGAATTTTGTCGAGTCAACTGAATTTTTCCTTTGCCTTATGCGTGTATGAATAGAAACAGCATGTTCATATTTAACAAACGTCACTGTGCTCATGACTAAGATAATTGTTCTCACATTTAAAATGATAAAGAATTGCAAACTGGTATTAAGGTAAGGTAAATTGCATTTCTACCAAATTGCTCAACGTTTCTTTCTAAATATTCGTATACTGACAATAATTTGAACTGTTGGTATACTTTGCCTATTCTTTCAGGAAATTTAGTATTTACAGAGGGGAACCATTTATTCAAATGTATAATTTAAATAAATCACATTGTGTACAGTATGGAAGTTCTTTTAGCCCATTTTATCAACTGATTTAATTCATAAATAAATCAGAAGAATTAATTTGTTTACACATAAAGAAGGATAACCAAAAAATCTAAAAAAAGTATGTTAGCCCAGACAGTTTCAATAAATGAAACAACTAAATTAGTGTCGCCATAACCTGTTATACTACGAAAATCTGTCGGTAGAACCTAATTGATCAGAGCAATTATTGAGCATGTTAAAAAATAATGCCATTTTTGTTCATTTACAAGCAATTTGCCCAAATAAGTTGAATAGACGCATATGCTTTTAAGTGCTTATTACAGCAATATCCTGGATCTTAACTAATATTTGTCCAACGAATCCATGGCATCCAATCAGAACGCTACATTTGCCTTATTTTGAAATGTATATATAAATAGATGAAGCCGGAGCACACAAACGCATCTGTTTCAGATTTAATAAAATTGAAATTTCTAATGATTAATTAAATGTATTGAATTTATGAAATTTAATTGCCTCTTATTCGCATTTGAGATTTAATTATTGCATTTAATTTCTTATATTCACAAACTTAACACTGGAACTGTAACCAATGATTCGTGGTATTACGGCATTCGTATCAAGCATGATTGAATTGCAGAGGGTGATAGGTCTGCATTTATCACAAGAAAACCATTGTCCAAGTAATTTCATATATATATATATATATATATATATATATATATATATATATCCATCCACCACTTAATTGTGTCATTTGGGTAGTTCTGGTATGGCTCATAATGCCAGGTCTTCTAACCTTGTGTTTATTTTTAATTTTAACTATTATTTAATCTACCATAATAACTGATATGTAAAGAACATTTCAGAACATGATATAAAAACCAAACTCATTTAATTTGAACAGTCACTAAACACACAACAATTATTCTCAGTCGCACATAGTAATCAAGTTCGACTTTCAGATAAAAGAATAAAAGCATAGTTGCTATTTGAATAACGAGATTTAAACCATAATTTATCTGTAAGATATGGAAAATGAGATATGCGGATCGCACCATTTTCAAATTCTTGCTGTGACAATTATGGTTATTACTGATCAACACAGAATGAGGAGTAAAACGTGCTTATTAATAAAATTTACTTGAGATCTTATTTAAGGTTGAGTTCCCACCGATCACTTATATATAATCAGATCTTGCTATTATACTATAATATCATATTACTCTTCTAGAAATCTTAGTGTCTGATTTATGATGGTGAAATGAACATGACTAGATGGAATGCTAGATTGAAAGCAATGCACACGAGATTCAGCCTGTTGAAAATGCGTAAGTCAGTATATCACTGAAATACGTGTACAGTGTGTAACACCGGTTCTGAAAGTGTTGACGTCCAAACCACTTAACTGAATGCCCTGTTATGCAATCCCGACTTTTCCAAATATCAAAGCTACTCATAAGCGCATTTTAAAAACAAAAGCTGACATGTTGATAGATTGTATTTGCTATCCATAACGCATTTCAAAATAACATACTGTTTGTCTTGTGATTTCAAAGATGGAAATGGCAAGTTGGAAATTTTGACTAAAAGCGATAAGCCGAGGTACCAAATGATGGACAGACTGATTAGAAACTGTTAACTTGTTTATTACTGCAAATTGTGTGCAATTTGTGGCTTTGAAGGAAATGGCAATGAGTTTCAAATCCATAAACAAAATACAGTTTTTAAAATTCCATATTTTACAATTAAAGAAAATAATGATGAGCGCATATAAGGACGAAAAATAACTCGTTGATGAATTATATCCGCTAACTTATTGTTCGTTTAACTCAAAATGTTTATCTGTATATAATCTTATGTTCTTTTATAGTTAAATTCAATATCGATTTAGAAGATACAATGTTCCAGCTTTTAATTACAGAATGGGAATAGATATTTTGAATTTCATAATTAAATCAATGAATAAGAGATTCTACATGATAGAAAGATGAAGTAAAATATCAAAGTCATTAATTTAATTAAAAATTTAGCAATTTGTGCCTTCAGTAGTGAAGGTGAGGAAATCTAAAGCTCTGAACAAAATGCCTGATGTTTAAATCTCGGTTTTGGCAATTGCAGCAACTAAAAATGAGCGCTTAAAAAGAATGATATATATATATAATTATAACATTATGTATATATATATATATATATATATATATATATATATATATATAACATTATATATTTGATTATTTGTGTCGAAATGAAAATTAAAGTTAAACTCAAACTGCCAGTAAGCTCACTAAATTCTTCGGTGATATAGCTTACTTGCGAAGATTTTAGGTAGAATGAGAATTTATATATTGCATACACCGAGGAGTAAATAGCAGAATTACGATGATCCAAAACATGTTAGTACATATTTGATTATTCCCATCCAAATTTAAAACAATGCGATTAATTTTCACTAAATTTGGCTACTTTTATATTGGTTATATAATATCGGAGGCAGTATGGTTTAACAACGCAATCGTACAAATCTCTTCGTCGTACCAAATGTGCACTTATTAGTTTCAAACAAGTGGCGGCTTCACGAGATGGAGCTGCATCACAAAAAAATGTTTCGAAGCCGCTGATTAAGAAATTATGTTTGTTCATAAGGTCATTGTCACAATTTGCATGAGAACAGCATATCTCATTTTTCATAACTTGTATATGCATTTCAGTTTGATTTTCTTTAGTAAGTTTTCAGTCGTACTCTGATGATGGTGATCATGGAAGATCGAAACGCGTCAGTACGTGTGAAATACAGTAATCTCGCTATGCCGTAAGACCAGTTAGGTTCAATAGTATTGGTGTTTACCAAAATTTTGCAATCTTTATTTAAAGAAATAAGAACATATTTTTAAGAAATATATTGTTATTGTTGTTGATATTAACATTATTATTATAATAATTATTATCATTATTATTATTACTAGTATTTATAATAATATTATTAGTAGCTGTAGTAGTATTAATTGAAGTGCCAGTAATATTTTCAGTATGCCAATCGCATAATTTTGAATAAATATTTTTATTCAACTTCATCAATTATTTCACGTAATTAAATTTTCTTTC
This sequence comes from Eudiplozoon nipponicum, assembly GCA_029291075.1. Taxonomy (NCBI): domain Eukaryota; kingdom Metazoa; phylum Platyhelminthes; class Monogenea; order Mazocraeidea; family Diplozoidae; genus Eudiplozoon; species Eudiplozoon nipponicum. The sequence goes on from JAQBSW010000276.1 coordinate 44,007, forward strand.
CAAAATGGAGTTAAAATCTTTAAAGTTTTGTATGGAAATGAGAGTGGTCTCAAATTTGCAAGAATATCAGAGAAAATAGTAATAAAGTTGTACCATAATTAATTTAATTGCAATTCTGTTATTGCCTAAATTATATTCACGCACCTAACGGTGACATTTCTTTCAGCACAATGTGTATGTAAAAGCCTTTTAACGTTCTGTTATCATTTCTGTAACCTGATATCCCTCTAGATGCATTGTATACGTTAAAAGTAAGATCTCGGTTAGAAAATGTATTTTGTTTGACAAATAAATTCAGGATCGTACGGTGTTGATTTAAAAAGAAAATCCTACTTAATATATCATGATCAATCAACGAAATTTGTTTAAAATAAACGGAATGCAGGTATTTGCAGCATCTTACTCATATTTAAGTAATAATCTTTGTGCACTAATTGTAAACTATTTAGAATTTTATTAATTTTAAGAAATAAAAAATGTGGCCAATTATGTAGCTGACACACAGTGTTGAGTCTTCCATATGACTAATATTTTAATAGGCCTGAAATAAAAACTTTGGAAATTTAATTTTAAAATTTCCCTTTAGATGAGTCGTACTAGCTGAATAATCGAATTTTTACCTCAAAAGTATTCTTTACTATTTTCGTGGTGTTTCATGGAATTATTGATTTTTGATAGGTTGTGAGCTGCAACGCGACAACTAAGTAAAGTTATTGTCGACCCTTTGGTGTATACTGACAACGACGTTACGTAGATTTGACGTGGATATGTCTAAGTTTGTCAAGACACCCTTATCATACAGCTATATACATCTAAACGTAAAACAACAATCTGAAATATCTTTGTCATTTGACTGTAGAACATCGCCTGACCTACTAATTTTTTTCTCCTCATATAGGCGTGAATAAAACTGTTTACGTTCAACTGTTTTTATATTTAAATATAAATATTAAAATATGACAAAATGTAAATTTATGTACTTCGAATATTAAGATATCATATTAATAAGAGACGAAAGGTCTTCCTTACTACTTGTGTTATGCATTTCCTTCTTGATTTTGCTCATCTGGTTTCTACAAAATTTAAAAATTTTAATTAATTAACGGATTCTGTAATTTACCAACGACGTTTGTTTCTTTAATTTTGGCATGCTAACATTAACTCTTTCTGTATTTTCTACTAGGTGTTGTCTTATAAAATTCATTTTCTTTCTACACTATAGTCGTAAATAATATTTATTACCATGGCATCGCATTAACCTGACAATAATGACCTATTTAAATGGGCTGTTAAACCGGATTGTGGTAATTTATTGATTTTGGAAAGACTTCTATTGTCTTGGAAATATAAAAAAACAGGCCTAACCTAACTGTGAAATTTTACTTATAAAATTAATGTCAAAATTTCCGATATTTCATGCTGCTTCAATTATTTAAACATTGTGTCCGATGCATAAGTTTACATTCAACAAATTTCTACATTATTTCTAAATTATAACGGTAAAATATTAGGTCTCTCATACTTGTACAGCCTATCAAGTACTATCCGGTGCCTACTACTATAGACCGTATTTCGCAGGGATGGCGGTTACGCAACAACCCTTGTCTAAGTTTACTAGGGCCGAGATACCGTGTCGTTGGACGGAGGAGGCTTAATAAGCAATTATCCTATGCAAGCAGAAATTAATAGACGCAACTATTATGACTTTCCCGGTTGGTCAAATGTCACTTGTTACAGATGCGTCAGATTTAAAGGAAACATGTTGCGCGACAGGAAATAAACAATTTACCTGATTTTCGGATTGCGTACCGAAATATTTGAATCCACTGTCATCATGATTTTTGCATATATTTCGGGCTCCAATTACGGAGCCCTTTTTCAATGCCAAACACATCACACACTTAGTTGACAATCAATATGTCAAGTGGAAATATTAATTTAAACCGTCTCATTTATACTTGATTTTAGATCTCTTAAGCATAACGTTTTTTTATAAAAATGTTAGGAAAGTGTATTTTAAATTGGTTTGTGTATGTGTCTACATGTATACACTCTTCGCAATGAGATTACAGTGATATAATGACAATTAATGACAACTCACTAGATAAGCGTACGTCATGCCTGTGTGTATGTGTTCCTGTTTGTTTTGAATTGAGGAGTAATCAGTTAATGCAAGTGTACACTCATCCCAGTGAAATTACAGCGATTTGGCAACATCTGACTATTCACTGGATAAGCGTGTTTGTGTGTATGTGCGTGAGCGTTTACTTAAAACTAAGAGCTAATCAGTTACATGTAATTACAGGCACGTGTAACGGTCATACAAGTAAAACTAAAATGATAACTGTCATTTCCTAGCTGCACACGTCAGACCTATTTTACACTCACTTTTCTAAATGAAGTAATTACGAGTGGCATTTCGGTGAGGAGGGGGAATGACACTATTAAAAATTGCCGGATAAAGAAGATACTAGTAATAGTGCAAAGAAAATAAAATAAAATAAACCTTGCCATCATGTATAGATAAATGTATGTTAAAGGCGCTACATTAACAACAAGTAATCAAGGATGAAATAATCAAAATAAATTAGGCGATATTGAATTAATCAATCTCCACCTCTGTAAGTTAATATCAGTCCAGTGTTCTTATTCTTTTACTTGAGCGAGTTTCTGATTCTGATTCTGATTCGTGCAATCTTCGTTTTCTACCATTATTTAGTGCTGTATTCCAAATAGGACCTAGTGATTTTTCTACGGCTGTTTCATTCATTATGTCATTTCTCGATTTAATTTCGATGGATTCTCTAATCAGTCTAGTCGATCTGCTACGGCTACAAATTGATATACGTCTGCACCCATCCCAATTAATTGTGTGTCCTGTCTCTACTGTATGGCGTGCAAGATCTGATCTATTAACATGGGCATACTTGCATGCGGTTTTATGTTCCCCTCTTCTAACCTTAATTGAGCGCATGGTTTCACCCACCATACATCAAGTTACAGTCGTTACATGGAATTTCATATACTCCTGATGTGTCTATAGCGGTTCTATTTTTTCCTTTTTGGTTGGGAAGTATAATACCTAGTGTAAGGGTCTGTTTTTGAATAGTACGTATTGTATTTTGATGCTACCATTTTTTATTTTCCTACTAGTTTAGAGTCAGGTATAACCATTACCCGGGTCATCTTTTAATTTATTTGACTTCACGTACTTCCAGTCATGATTAAATTTACTTATAACGCTCATTATAGTTGCTTCACTAACTTTAGAGGATACCCATTAGCACTGAATATTTCTCGCAGTCTCCCTAATTCAATCTCTCATGTTTATTATCTGTTAATCTTAAGCTTCTTATTATCATCGATTTTAAGATACCATTTTCATTCTATATGATGATTTGAATTTGAAATTAAGAAGGATACCGAGGCATCCTTCCTATAAAACATCCCACTTAGTTTGTACCATTTCTAATTAACTTGACATCCAGAAATGGTAATTCGCCACATGATTCCATTTTCAATTGTAAATTTAAGCTCGTCTTCACCTGATTTGCTATGTTTAAGAAATTTAACAGATGATCCTCCCCGTGATTCCAAATAACTAATATATCATCCAAATATCGTACATACAATTTAGGATTTAGGGCGCTATATCTAAGAGAGTCTTCCATGTGTAATGCATGAAGATATTAGCTATTGAACCGATAGTGGTTGCCCCATTGGAACACCTCTAATCTGCTTATAAAATGCATTCCTAAATTTAAAATAAGTTGAGGACATACATACGTACATCATCTCCATGACGTGTCTAATCGTCATTTTGCTTCCTTCCAATATTACTGGATGACTAACAAGGAAACGCTGAAATAGTTCAGTGCTTTAGGTACTGGTATATTGGTGTACATTGACACCACATCTAAACTGCCAATCTAATGTTTTCATTAAGTTCACATTTATCTACAATCTCAACCAAATGGTATGAATTCATCAAAGCATTGTCTAAGAAGTACGAATATTTCTTGCCTTCATTACATAGAAACTTTAGACATTTTATATGTTGGAGAATGTTGGACATTAACAATAATTCTCAAAGGGTTGTCTGGTTTATGTATCTTTACTAAACCGTACACTCTAGGAGCGACTGTATCTCTTTGTATGAGAGCGTTACCATGCGCTTGATCTAATTCTCCTTCAGCAATCATATTATTGACCAATAATTTAACTTCTCCTTGTAGCTTATCCGTAGGATCTTTATTAATTTTAGTGTATACCTCTATATTGTCTAGTTGTTCATACATTTTATCATTATAGTCAGATTGATTCATCAGAACCGTCGCTCCTCCTTTGTCTGCTTTCAAACATATCACACTGTTTGCTATTAACTCTTTCCTGAGACTTTTTATTTCATAATTTGGTTTATATTTTTCCTCTGTGTACGTTAGCACAGCTGCGGCTACGTCTAATTCAAACCTAACTTTATCCTTGTCTGAGAGGAATTGTGCTATTTTAACAGCCTCAGTAATTATCTCATTTTTTGGTGATTTCTCAATTTGGATAGCTGTATTCAGACCACGATTAAGCATTTCCAGCTGTTTCTCATTAAGATTTATTTTAGAGAGGTTTACCACTCGATTAGTTACAACAGGACACGTCCTAACTGTGGTCTGTCTATAGATGCCCAAATTTCCTAACTTTCTATCATGCCTAATGTGAACCTTTTTTATCTCCTTATTACGTGCGCCATCAGTAAAATCCTCTATACATTTAAAGTCATCCGCGTGCAAGAAGGAAAGTAACATAGATCTTATTTTAGTTTTCTCTCTAATTAGTTCATATTTGCGTTTCTCTAAATCGCTAATCAATGTATTCATTATGTTCAAAGTCAGTTCATGTTTAAGAGATCTACCTTTATCATTTAAATGAAATGGCAATTTAAATTTAAAACATTTAGGAATTACACAATGTTTTAAACATATTTTAATGAAACGAATATTTTCCACTTGCCTTACTAATTGTTTTTTTATGTGGTGATAGCGATTTTGCAACTTCACTGTTGTTGCACCGTATTTAGTACCTAAATAAGATTTAAAGGAAACATGTTGCGCGACAGGAAATAAACAATTTACCTGATTTTCGGATTGCGTACCGAAATATTTGAATCCACTGTCATCATGATTTTTGCATATATTTATATATATATAATATATATATATATATATATATATAAATAGATGCGTCAGATATTGGAAAAGGAGCTGTGTTACAAGCTGACAGACGTCCTGTGCAATATATAAGTCGCACACTCACTAAGACGGAACAAAACTATACCGCCACAGAAAGCAATTACTTGTACAATTGGCACTACGGAAGTTTAGGTATTGTGTCATCGGTGGACATATGGACGTTTTTACCGACCACAAAGCACTAGTACTTGCGAGATCACTGAGTATTGATAAGAAACGAGCACACCGCACCATTGAAGAGCTGGAAGAATACGATGTATCAATTCATCATAGAACCTTGATCAAGATTGCGGCGGACGATGCGCTCCGCAGAATTTCCGCTGTGCGGGTTACGTAACTTATTAAAGTCTCTGTAGAACAGGGAAGGATACTACACGCCAAGAAATTATCAATCACTGAATAAACGGTACAATGGGGTCCACACCATCTAAAACTTTGAGCCTGAGAAACAGTCTATTGGTGCGAAAAGAAGGATAAACAATGCAATGGTTTGTGTCGGAGTCTATAAGAACAGAATTGATGGCCTTTTGCCTTGAAACATTGGCACATCCCGGCGTTGGGGGCCTCATTGAAACATTGCTATCACGATTGTATTGGCCTGGCATGTCTAAAGAAATTCGTAGCTATTGTCAACAGTACACTACATGTCAACGCTGTAAGCCACAAAAAAGACAAAAGGTTACTCCGGTTGCTTTCAATGCCACTGCAAGGAACGAGTTTCTCCATATTTACCAGGTAGGTCCACTGCCGGTAGCTCGTGGTGGGGTAACCTGTGTTTTCCATGGTCGATAAGTTTACCCGGTGGGTCGAGTTTGTACCACTGAAGAAAGTCACAACAGAGAAGATTATAACATGCTTAAAAGAACGATGGCTAAGTCGATTTGGTGCACCACAAGTTATTGTTACCGACCAAGGTACAAAGTTCGAGTCGAGAGAAATTAATCAGTGCTGCAAAAACCTTGACATACAACATTTCCACACAGCCACTTATCACCCGCAGACCAACGCGACGGATGAGTGAGCACACCGAACAATGAAATAGGTATAGCGATGTTGGTGCCAAGAGAGCTCGGGAACGTCGAGAGACATATTACATTTGGTCGAGCGGGCCATGCGCTTTACAGTATCAACAGCTACTGTATTCGCTTCAACGACCATGATCTGTGGAGGGCATATAAGACATCCAGGTAAACCTGTTATTCAAGGATCCCATGAGCGCTGCACCATAACGTGTATTCAGGAGCGCCTAAAACAGTTAACTGAGTAAATAGGCGCCACACAGCGCCAAGCCTATGCAAGGCGACATACACACACTCGTCTAAGATTCAATGACTATGTCATGGTCACGAAGGTCGAGCCCATGACATTGTAGGCCGTCAATGATGGGCCGCACCGCGTGGAGAGGTTGGACTCAGAGCACAATACAGTTGTTGCTAACATGCCCGATGGAACACGAGCTATCGCACTTGATCGTTTAAGCAGGGTGCCAATGCCGATTCCTGAGGGGTGGAAGATAAAGCTCTTGTGTCCATCTATATTGGATGGTCCACGTACACGTATGTCGTCTGTGTTTATTATCGTTCAGACGAGACTTAATTATGCCTAATTCTGCAGTTCAGTTATTCATTTGAGAAGTCAGTCCCTGAATCAACGTTTCCAACCCATAAGAAGCCATTTTAAATGTACCACACATGCTTTATTTTTATTCAAATATATATAGAATTTTGCTCGCATAACGAGCATCGATTTAATTAAACAAATTTACAAATATTAATTAATTTATGTTCACTTCGGCTCGAAGTCTGCTTTTATCATTGGACTGACTGCTTCATTCTTATACGGGCGCTTCTGCGAGGAATTTCTGTTGAAATAATGTCTGCTCTAGATAAGACACTTTGTTCATTATTTTTCTTAAAGGTGGCTATTGCCACAGAAGCAATAGCTTAATTTGAGACTAAGAACGCACCAAGGGTCCCATATAGGGCTGGCATTAATTCAACAGAAAGTCCTCGCAGAAACGCCCGTATTAGGATGAAACATTCAGACTTTGAGCCGCAAAAATGAACGTAAAATAGTATATTAAAATGTTTTTACTAAATCGATGCTCTTTATCCAAGCAATATCCTATATATAATTAATTAAAAATAAAGCATGTGTGTGAAGATTACAACTGCCTCCTGACAGGTTGTAAACATTGATTAAAGGACTGACTGCACAAATGAACAATTTGCCTGCAGAATTAGGTATAGTTTAATCTCGACTGGATGATTCATTAATACTAAATTCTGATGGAATCCGCATAATCGACCCATCAAATATTGGTGGAAAATCAATAAGGAGAGCTGTAATTAAAGCCAAGTTGACAAATCTGATCATATCGACACTAATGCATTTAAAGATAAAAATCTGTAACGTATTTCGGGTTGAATAGCATATTCTAGTTATCAATTAAGTAGGCAACGCACATACATATTTATATAGATTCTGTATTGCGTTTTCGGTTACGAAATTCAATAGATCGTATGAAAGCATAAAACACTCGAGACAATGTCATCTTATATATATATAGAACTTACCCATGTAATATTTTATTTGACTTGTATAGTAAAATCGGATTTGAACAATTAGAAATTAATGTTGAATGTTATATTCACAAGGATTCACTTGCACGAATGACGGATAAAAATATATGTTGGAAAATTATTCATACGAGGCGCGGCTTAATTGTTGTGGAAGATAAATTTTATGTGTTTGAACCCAATTCTTCGGGGTCGAGTCCGCGGTGGCATCACTTTTGGCTACTACTACCCTATGTCTAAGAAGGACAAAAGCATGTCAATTAGATAAATTTAATTTGATATATCATGCTATGTTTGGTTACATAACTAAATATCAGTTAAAATTTAAGTAAAAATTGTATGAAGGGTGTGACCCGAGTGGCAAAATGGATGGGTGTAAGACTCCGTGGCAAACGTAACTCTGTTCGATTCCCGGTCGCGTTAAATTCTAGAAAGGTTGCAACCGGTCTACTTGATGAATTGCATTCACAAACTCATGAGATATGTAGTTTATATTTACAAAATATATATTATAAAAATCCTACAATAAAATTTTAATTTAATATTTATATATATTATTTTGTAATACGAGCTCTAATAAAATGCATAATACTCTCTTAGTGTACAAAGGTTAAAGGAAATTTTATCTAATTCTAGAACCGTTGCTTTCTCATTTCTCCTCAGCTAATTAAAATGAAAAAAAATGTATATTGAAATGGAAAAAAAACAGAAAATTGAGTCGTAAGCAGTGTAAACCAGAGGTACAACCACTCAATTGCGTGCATCACCCCCAGTTCAAATTGGATGTGTGAACAGACTTATTTATGCTTGCATAAATCAGGCTGTATTCTCTTTATCCCAAGGTCTTCAAATGTGACGAAAACAATTCCGTCATTTTATTAAGCAAATTAATTATATGTCACATCTGTTGGACGTACGTATGAGGTTTTAATGATATATTATGCAATTGCACACATGTATTCACTATTTGATTTGAAATAGACGTCTAAATTGCAATGAAATTTATTCGAGTAATTAGCGATCTGGTCAATCGGCCTACATACACTGATCGACAACTTGTACTTATATATTGGTAAATAATATTTGAATTCTAATTTAATGGCTAGATTATTAATGTCGCATCAATCTTATCCTTTTTTGCGCGAAAAAGTGCGTTCCCCTTAAATTTCGTGTTTAAGTAAATTGTTTTCTTTTCTGAAACTAAATACGTCTTCTTATTTTAACATCCCATTTTAAGATTTAACTCAATCAATTGTCTAGGTTAGCCATTATCATTAGTTAGTTCGTTTCTGTGGTATATTCGTTACCTTTAAATCTGGACTAACAACTTTTTCACTTCTTGAAAAACAGACAAATAATGTTGATAATTTGCGCTGATAGATCACGAAACTACTATAATGGAAATACGGTGTAGACTAGGTTGATTTATAATAAACTATTATATTTTATTATTCAATTACATTTTTCTTCAGTAGAACACCAAAATTGCCAGACACTCATGCTCTGACGTAAAACTGACATTTTTATGCATTTTATTGTAACTTTAAATCTGTATTCGTGATTCCAACCTGTATTTATGAACAATGAAAATATAATCAACACAAATTATGCATTACCACATTTGATTATGCCAATCTTTAATGATGTATTTTAAAGACGATCTAGGAAATTCTCAGCTATAGGGTTCCCTATTTCCACGCCGTCAACCTGTTCATGAATACTTATATTAAACCGAATCTGAACATTTTTCATGTATAGCGAAATAAGCTTGCGCAGAGTATGACTTGGGACCGGAGATGGTAAAATGTTCTGGTCTATCGCTTGAACAATAACATCAATAATTTCATCAATTTTAACAATTATTAACAAAAAAACATAGCATCAAAGGGCATCATTATTTATTCTTTAAATGAAGTTTGCGAGCTTGAAGTAAACACTAATCCCGTTGTATTTAACCAGTCGTCGAACAACATAAAAAAATCTACCGCCAGCCTCAACACACTGACGCGTTTCGACCTTCCATGATCATCATTAGAGTACGACGGCAAACTGACTATCGAGAATCAAACCGCATTGAATATATATGGAAATTTCTGACTGTATAGTTAGCCATTAAATTGCATTGAATATCTTAACAAGATAAATACATTAAAATTTCCAACTGCGTTCAAAGCGATTAAAGTTTTGGAAATTATCCCGGACTTAATGACATAAAAACGTAACAATTTTATTTAAAGTAGCATAAGTAAATAATGACTCAACATTAAACGAACACTTATAATTATTTTATACATTTCATTTATCTAGTCTTTCCACAAATCCAAAGGAATCTTTAAAACTATACACAAAGAAGTGAATTTTCATCGGCTTTAAAAGGATAGTCTACTATTTCGCTGTTTAAATCTTTTGTTTATTTGAAGAATAACTATCCTATAAGTATTGGCGTTAAATGAATAACATTTTAGGGAATAGACAAATGATATTTGGCATCAAATCTCATGATACTCAGTGTACTGAAGTTTTCGTTTACTTTTGTATTAAAAGAATTTGCCTTTGTTATTCGATTTAATCGGCATACATTTTTTAGGCTGAAAGGTCGCCTCTAAATGGAAAGTTTAGAAAGGACATTGCTGTTGCTAACCTCTTTAGTACAAATCTGATGGTCTGATATTGCAATCTATAACCTGCGCGGATATTTTTTCATTAGCTTAATGATCATCGAGTAGCGTAGGTCTTCCCGGCTCTTGTTCTCAGAACAGATCTACCTGATTTGGTTTGCTAAAACGTTAATTAGGCTTTTTTTGCTAGTATTTAGTACAATATTATTGGAATGTATATTTTTTGTAAAACTTAGATAATAGGTGAACTGAAGAAAGCGGCCGACAACGGCCGCCGAAATATCTTCAAGAAAAAAAAATTGGAAATCCACCTAAGGTATTCAAAATGCAGATCAGGTAATAAAAAATGCAAATTATTGCCTGTTTTACATTGAAAGTTATTTTTAATCCCGAATCGGCCTCAAAGACTTGTATCATAATTTTGGCTAAGTCTGCCGCTACCGGAATGAACAAATAATAGGTTATCTACATACATATTTTTAAGGTATGTATATTCGCTTACTTTTTTCAAAACTGTTTCCTCAAGATGGTTTATGTATACATCCGCCAAAGAGGTTCAATACAGCTACCAATAGTTACATCATAGAACTCTTGAAATAGTCTACATTAAGACAGAATTTGCACGATTTTTTAACACGATAATATTAATTCAGTGTTATAAACAGTATCTACAGGAAATGTTTGAAACTCATGTTTAATTACACAGTACATTCTTTGTTTTTCAAGTGGAATTTCCATAAATAATAATAATTATGATTTTTTTTCGCCATCATCTCAGTTGCTAGCTCGTAAGGATCTGCGATGGTATTTGAGTTTATGACATTTTATATGGGTTAAATAATTTAGCAGATAAACGTTACTAATTTATGCTGTGGTGAGTTGATATTTGAAATAATAGGCCACATTTGAGGAGCTCTTGAGATTTTGCATTTCAGTAAAATGCTGCGGATTTTGTTGCAAACGGTGTTAATTTCAAATTTTTCCTAATAGTCATAATCCGTAATTTGAAGCATCCACATTTTTTTACAATAAAATTTATTCGCACTTCATTATTTGTTGAGTCGTCTTTCTGTTTGTTGTCAGGCCTGAGATATATTCATTCTGGGCTTGCATTAGCTTAATCGAATGAAAACCAAGAATGTCTATAACCGAAAGTTGTAAAGTGAAATTAAGTAGTCTCCATATATACTAGTCATAATCAATACTAATCATGCAACTCACTATTTAATGTCTTTTAATAAAATATGCTTTTTAGTATTAAAAAACAATAGACGTTATAAAGATCATAAAGGAGCGTGGTCATCACCTTTAAATGTTAGAACTCAAGCGATTTTAGTGCTTTTACAATTATGCTAGAATGGCTGATGAGATCCAAAACTAGAAGAGGAATAATAAAACTTATAATAAATATGGACAAATTTATTCGTCAATTGAAATTTCCTTCTAATCCTGAGGCATTTTTAAAAATATTCAAAGGGGTTTTTGTCAAAAGATTAGAAAACACTCAACTTAGGAGCAAACATCTGCATAATTAAGATGCGTCTATGCAGAAGCAACTTTACGGATATCCAGACTGAAACTGCATGCTTATAAAATAACTTAAAAAATGCATCCCCCAAGAAGCAATCAATGGAAAATGACTAAAGTATAGATAGTCTGTAAAATAGAAAAATAAAGGAGAATTTCAAAGACAGCCAAATAGTTCCAAAGAAACACATCTATGAACAAAGAAAATTAAACTCAGTCAAAAAATATGAATTTCGAAACCTGACAAATGGTTATGAGTTTTAGATTCAAAGTATGTCAATGAACGAGATCATAATTGATCAATTTAAATTCAAAACAGTCAACTATGCGAAAGATAAATCACCAGATATATAATCAAAATCAAATGTTAATTTGAAACGGAAGTACGAGCATTTTTATCGTCAACGGTTGACACCGGAAGTTGATCAGGACTATTGGAAGAAATTCAAGAAGCGAAACCAGTCAGAGCAAACACCACAAGACTGTAAGACAAACCGGAAAATTATAATACAATGACAGTCTAAGGAGCTCCTCCGATGCGAGATATCCAAAAATAAACTAACACTGTTCCCATGCAAAAAATTTCAAAAACTAAACGAACATTGGTTGCGCGAGCGGTTTTATTAAAATTTATTATAGTCAAGGTTGCGAACTTAATATAATAGGTCTGATGTTTATATCAAGTTTGCAGCTTCAATTACTGTAAACTATTGCCAGCTAGCAGATGAACTTATGGGAGAAACATACATGGATTAAAATTTGCTTCACTTGAAGTGAAGCGATCGCCTTCTGTGACAGGAGAAAAATGAGTCCCATAATTTTACCATAGACATTATTGACCACAAAGACTTCATATTATCGTGTAAAAGAAGTGGAATTTACATTTAAATATAAAGATTCCCGAAAGTTCAAATGTGTAATTATGGTTAGCTGCCTAACACAAATACTGACCACTGTGTACTTGCATCATCTTTATCAAACAATCCTGAAAATCATAAATGATAGGAGAAAATCTTAGAATGTAGATAGTTGATCTACTCTTGTTCATTCCAGGTACAGCAGACAACTAAAATAATCAAATAAGTCGATGAAGCCGATTCAGACAGCACTTACTCGCAATGTTGAGAACTAGAACAATTTCCTTCTGAAGCATCCAAATTACTCAAGAATAAAATGGTGATTGGATACTGGCATTAAATATAAAATCTAATTTGACTGGACAGTACATCCATCAGCACAGTATTGTGCCAACTTATTACAAAATAAGCCTAATTAACAACCTAGTATACTGAATCAGGAATAGTTGCTCTGTGCACAATTTCGAGGAGGAACTAGTTTATCTGAGGAAAGTTTTGACGATTAAAATCTACTCAGAGCCCTTTAAAGATGTCAACCTAAGACCACGTCCAATTCGTACTAAAGAGGATACAAACAACAATGTTTTCATTAACTTACGTATATAGACGACCTATTAAGCTCAATAATTTCACCGTTGCAGAAGTTTAAGTATCTGTGATAATAGAACAGGCGATAAGGAAAGAAAAGCTGAGAAATTTAGGATTGGCATATCCAAGTGCAAAGAAAATACATATGCCTAGTGTCCGAGGAAAGTATAATTAGCATAAGTAATTGTTACAATAATTTTTTTTAATGAACAGTAGCACAGAATTTCTGTCTAAATCGTCATTATATAAGATGTATATATTTGCGGACTTCATTGTAAACAAATCATCAAACAAGGCCATGGTAGAAATAGTGACAGCTTTAAGCTTCCCTGTCGGACTTTTGAATTTAAATGTAAATACACTTTTAGCTTTAAGTTAATTAAGCAAGAAGTTAAGAGACAAAATGAAAAGAGTTGGAAGAAATTTGAGTTATAACTGACGGTATTTTTTCTGTGTTGTTTGACGACTTGCTTCATTTGTTTCGTGAAATGCAACTGATGAAGTCCTACGGTAAGGTAGGCCAAAATATCTTGCCAAAAGAAAATTACTGGAACAATGAAAGCTGCGTTAGTCAAAACGCGATCACGTAATTTTAAAGTAAATGTTTGTGATTGTATGGAAATGGTGCAGCCGATTTTTATTATCAAGAACAATGTACGCAAAAATACTAGAGGTGAGAGCCGTATATCTAATTTTGCATTATATATATGCATTGCGATTTGATCGTCGCTGGTCAGTTTGCCGCCGTTCTTTGATGATGATCATGGAAAGTAGAAACGCGTCGGTACCTGTGTCTGACGTTAGTTTTGCTATGTTGTTCTATTAATTATTAAATACAATATGATAGTGTTTATATCAAGATCGCAAACTTGATTTAAAGAAGTCTTACAACCACCCGCGCAATCATTGATTGTTTAATTGCGTTTAACTAATAATTTGCTCAAACCAATTTTATTTTTGATCTGAGGTACTGTCTCAGTTGGCCTGTGTTCTGATTAATATATTCACCTATTAAAAACAATAAACAATTACAAAACATGAATTTATATGTATCAGGGTGGTAAATGTTCATTAAATCAAAAATTATTTATAGTTTTCTGATGCTTATTAACACTGTTGACTTTGCATATATTGATTGGGTTGTTTATGCGAATTCCATCAGAACTTGTTATAATCGTGTCGTCCAGCCAAGATATAATTATCCTTAACTTCGCAGTCAAAGTGTTCATTTGTGCAGACAATACTCTTACTAAGCTTTCTAATCCGATGGGTGTCATTTTGCTCAACACAAATGCTTTATTTTTAATCAATTATTTATAGGAGTTTACTCGTATAAAGCGCGTCTATTTGGTAGAACAAAATACAAATAATTATTATATTATATTCAATTCTGCGATTCGAAGGATGCTTCTATCATTGTACTGACAGTTTAATCCTTTTTTGTGCACTTCTGCGAGGACTTCATTTTAACTTCATGCCAGCTCTATAAAGGATATTTTGTGCGTCTTCTGTCCCAAAAGTGACTATTGCTACATCTTCCCCCCTTAGGAGTTGGCTTTGGTATCCTACTTAAACGATCAAGTGCGACAGAACGTGGTTCGGCAGGCATGTCAACGAAAACTGTATTGTGCTCTGCGTCCAGCCGTTCCACAGAATACGGACCATCATAGATAAACTGTATTGCCACGGGCTCGATCATCTCGACTATGACATAGTCACTGAAACATAGGCAACGAAATGTAATTTTTCTATTTAGTTTCCCGGGGTCTCGTGACATTAACATCCCAATAACTGTTTCAACGTTCGGTGTGCTAGCTCAGCCGTCACCGTGGTATGTGGGTGGTAAGTTGAGGCGCGGTAATGTTTTATAGCAAGGTCATTGCACAACTGATTAAATTCTCTCGACTCGAACTGTGTATCCTGGTCGGTAACAGTAACTTGTGGTGCACTAAATCGACTGAACCATCGCTATTATAAGCACTTTATAATTAACTCTGTTATGATTTTCTCCAGTTGTACAAATTCTACCTATCGGTTAAACTAATCTACCATAGAAAACACATAGGTTTCCCCGCCAAATACCTCCAGCAGTGGATCTACCAGGTCAATATGCAGCAATTGGATACGTGCAGTGGCATTGAAGGCAATCTAAAAGAACCTTAATCTTTTTTGTTGTTTTTGATGATGACACATAGAGCACTGTTGACAATAGCTATGAAATTCTTTGAACATGCCAGGCCAATACAATCGCGACTGCAATGTCACAAGGAAGCACCCGGCGCTTGGATATCCCAGTGTTTTATGCCAGAAGGCTACCAATTCTGTTCGTATGGAATCGGGCAAAAACCATTGTACTGTTTGTCAATCTATTCGCATCAATAGACCATTTTTCAAGGTCAACACTTTATATCGTGCGGACACCACTTTGCTGCTTTTTAACCGATCGACAATTTCCTGGCATGTGACATAATTTCTCTGTTCTTCAGATAATTTGATAAGTGGCGAAACTGACACAGCGGATATTCTGCTGAGCGCATCGGCTGTCGCATTCTCGATCCCGGCTCTATGATGAATTGATATATCTTATTCTTCCAGCTCTTCAACGGCTCGGTGTTTTCTTTTCTTTTCAATACTAGTGCTCTAAGATCGGTAAAGCCGACTATATGTACAGCCAGAAATTCCTTTTTCCGTGACGGTACAGTTTTTCTACGCTTTGGTGAATGTGCCTCTTATATAGTGCACCTGATGTCCGTCCTATTGTGACATTGCTCCTATGTCTATATCTGACGTGTCTGTAACAATTGACATACTGCCTATCGGGAAAGTCAAAATAGTTGCGTCTATTAATTTCTGTTTGTATAGGACAAGCGCTACTTGAGACTCCTTCATTTAACGGAACGCTAATTTGTCACTCATTAACTTCGACAAACTTTGATACGTAACCGCCACCCCTTAGAGAAATGGTTTATAAAAACTTCCCATACCAATTAACTGGCACAATTGTTTTAGTATTGGGCACTGTACGTTCAAATCTAATGGCATTCGCCCCTTAGCTAAGACTGAGTGGTCCAATACCAGAACTTGCCGACCTATCTGAACTATTTCTAGATTAGAATGTTATCACCATTCTACGGCTTTGGAAAACATCTACAGCAGCCGAATTCCTAATTGGTATTCAGTAGTGGCCCATATAATAACATCGTCAATATAGGCTGTTGTAAAGGGTAAGTCGGAAAGAAAGAGTCCATCTTTCATCGGAAAAATTTCGGTGCGTGCTTAAGACGAAATAGTACCCGAGTGAATTGGAAATGACCTTGTGGTACCTGCACCGCTAATGTCCACCGGTATTCGGGCCGAACGGCAAAAATTCCTGTTTAATTTCAAGCACGGCAAACTATATGCCTCTCGCCAGCTGTAGGAACAGTGCACGTAAAGCTGGCACGGGATACGGGTCAGGTTTAGTCACTGAATTCAATTGCCGGAATCAGCTGACAGTCGGAGCGAACGATCCTTTTTCGTAACGAAAACCACGAGAACTCGAAGAACAGATGAGGATGGTTCAATAACACGGCCTTTATCATCTCTTGTGTTGCCCGAGTCCCTGCTGCTAGTTTCTTTAGAGTAGTACCATATATGTTTGGTGGGTAGTGATCTTCGTTTAATTCTAGCCATAGATTGAAGCAATCAACCGTTGGGCCTATACTTAGGCTGCAATCAAGAGGTTGTATTGACTTTAAAACTTTCCACAACCTGCGCCTAAGGGCTGCATATTAATGTGATAGTTTTGGTCCTTTTCGGCGTCGAGAGTCATAAACGTTTATTTTAACAACCGATCGTCTCAACACATTTTCTAATGAAATCAAACCCTAATAAGGTCGTTAAAGTATTCTCTACAACAAAAGATATATTCATTTAATAATTTAGTGCCCCATTCGCCCACAGCCATCATCGAAGCGCCCGATATCTGAAACAAATTTTCTCTCTACAGATCTGAGCATCCAACAGATTTATATTCGGGGCATGATCCCGACTATTAATATTGGTGAGATGGTGGACATTATTTAATCAATGAAATGGCCGTTCTTTAGGAGAACTACACTGATTTTTCTGTTCTTAAGCAATTTATTTGTCACAGCTGGTGTCATAACATATTGCCCTTGCTTCAAAGCCACTGGCTTCCGCCGTCCGTCATGGTCTCGCTGATTATTCTGCGACGATTTCCAATGTGTTATGTCATCCCTGCCGGATATTGAAACGAAATTTATAGAGTCTGAGGTCTTTAATTCAGTACTCCATGCACGCTCAATATTGCGCCATACTTGGTAAGATCCAGCAGCAAAAACATGATGGCCTCATGCAGTTGCAACCCGGTTAATGATTCTGTTAACTTGGACAACAGCCACTTAATGCATACCGTGGTATCAAGGGGCATCTCACTCGGTAGTGGTTCAAGACTACAACTCTGGAAAAAACCCTGGGGCCCAAATCGGAAGTGATTCAAAACTTGTCTTTTATATTCTCGACAGGCATTTCAAATTGGTCTGCAACTGACCGGTTAACTAATTTCTGGATGGCCACGCGCACAATAGGTGATTCTAATGCAATTTTTTGTACTCGAACGGGGGCTTCAAATTTTGCAAACCGTATCCGTGGCCATTCCACATCCAAAGGTGCAAGTGTAGGTCTATATTCTGATGACGGTCGGTAAAAACTCATCGATTAGACTGAAAACACCGGCATATATCCATCTGCTACCTCTTGGATGCGACCGACATTAGTTGGGTTGTTTATGCGGATTCCCTCAGAATTTATTATAAGTGTTTCGTCCAGTCGGGACTTAATTATCCCTAACTCTGCAGACAATGTGTTCATTTGTGCAGACAATACTCTTATCAAGTTATCCAATCCATCAGATGTCATTTTGCCCAACTCAAATGCTTCATTTTTAATCAATTAGATATAAGAATATGCTCGTATAAAGCGTGTCCATTTTGGAAACTAGGATCGAAATATTTATTATTTTATATTCACTTCTGCGGCTCGAAAGCTGTTTCCATCATTGTGCTGACTGTTTCATAATAATTAGTTCACTTCTGTGAAGATTTTCTGTTATATTCACTTCAGCCTTAGATAGGACAATCGGAGTGTTCACGGTCTAATTGCTAAAAACAAAATTTCTTATACTTTTCAGTATACATGGACAAAAGTTTGTGATTTTCTTAATAATTATATTATTTTAAAGAATTTGATTGGAATTCTGAGAGAATAAAGGGTAAATTAATGTTGTAGGTTTGTTATTTAAACGGTACTCCTAGTCATTTTCCATTGAGTTGATTTATTGCGCCTAACTATGCGATTTGAACTAAAGATGGAAAAAAATGAAAAAAAGTGTGAAGTTAAAATAAATTTTTGATAAAATAGCAAGGATTATATTCAGGTGCATTTCTGTGGCACTGGTTAAATTGTAAGTGTGCGTGATATTCCAATTTTGATTAAACGTATAAACTTTTTGCGAAAAACCAGGAATACTAAATAATTAATCTTTCCTATATTATCATTTCCCTTCTACGAAGAGATTGTGAAAGTCAATATTGAGAGATATCTTTCCTTAAGTTACTAATTGTATGGAAAAATTTATTTAAATACTCGTCTTTTTCAAAGTATTTAAACAGCAAGTAAAGCTACAATAATAACTTAATCTGATTTTCCCTTAAACTGTTACTAATCATATTACTTCTTTGACTTCTATTGCAAAGGTAAATGCTGATTATTCGATTGATGTCTTTAATATTTGTATCTCCTCATATATTTGTGTTCTGCCTTGATAAATAGTAGAGCGACACTGAGTTAAACTTTCGTAAATTTTGTCTTCCTATTGTATTGATCTAGGCATCTGTCTTTAGCATTTTCTACAATCCAAACACGTAAAGTACGAAGACAATTACACACACACATAAGACCAATAAATGTGCTTAAATAGTATTATGGAATTTCTGTTTTTATCCGAAATGACTTTTATTTCTGCGTATCTTAGTACGACCAACGCTTATTTGTTAATTTTTAATTGTTTGCAACGGGATCTAGTCTATGTATGGGTATCACGGAAAGAATTGCTACTGCCTTTTGTATCGAAAGGCAGTTGTTATTATAGTAAGGTTGTCGAATGCCTATGCCAAATATTCGCTAAATTGTCTTTTGAAAATGATTTCTTAAACAAAAAGGCCTTTAAGGAGATGCTATTTCCGGGCTTAATCTAAAGCAATAAAGCGTTTAAAATTGATTCTACAAATCACGCTTGGTGTACAAAATAAAAATGCTAACGATGTAACCTAATATCATGAAGTTTATGTCAAGGGATGGTAAATTAAACTTTAACAACCAAATTATGGCAGTTATGATATTTTTTCGACCGATGGCTTATAATATTTCAAGACAATTTCTTGATATTTCATCAATGCTATTTTGAACGAGACTCTCCTCGATTTTTTCAAAATCAATGCCGCTAGTTTCAGATACAACGACAAGTCTAGTGAACTGTGATTACACCCGCGCAATCAATAATTGTTCAGTCGTGTAACTTATATACATCTGGCGAAAGCCGCATATCTATGTTTGCCTTCCTTATGTATGCATTTAATTTTAATTTTCGCTAGTCAGTTTCGGTCGTGCTCTGAAGATGATCATGGAAGGTAGAAACGCAAAAATACGTGGGCTGACCGTAGTTTTCATTTTGTTGCTAATGATTAAATAAAATAGGATTAGATTTTATACCAAGCGCAGAAACTTTATTCAAAGAAAGGCAGAAAGACAGGTTCAAGCATCTCCAGCTAATTTAATGCTAAAACATATAAAGAGCACATATTAAATTTCATAGAGGGTCTTGTTATATACTTACTTGCATAGAAATTTTCGAACGTCATTTTAAGCCAAGTACTATGTTTGAGAACCTGCTATGGTCGAGAGTAGCATATGAGATATTCCACACATATTGTATACATTTTGGTTGAGTTCCCGTAAGTTGGGATGCCGTCGTGTTCTGATTATTATCGTAGAATTTAGAAACACGTCAGTACATGTGACTAATGGCAGTTTTACTAGGATGTACATCTGATTAGATTTAATAGGGTTGATTATTATCTGAGGCACGAAAACCTGATTTGAATTTAAAAATCTTTTTGTCCCTTGGATTTTCAATTTTGAGTGTTCTAATATTATGTGCATTAAAATCTCGCAGCAAAATAAATAAAATCAGTAATATATCGAAAATTAGCAGGATATCAGTCAGAATATTCTGTAGAAAGATTTGACTGGGCCCGGAAAAAAAATCAAGCTTCTATTTTTTTAAATCGCGCAATTTATTTATATTCTAGTGTTTAGAACCACATTGTCCTGGCAAAAATCAAAAGATCAGTTAGCTCATTGACAGCATAGAATAGTAAAAAATTCCAAATGCTTGGTTCAACATGTGCAGCTATTTTATTGATAGAGAATACTAGCAAGCTGCAGGTCATTAAAATTAAATTTCATTCGTTAAATTGCCGATTATATTTATTGAAGTTGGTATTTTAGGATTAATAGAGTTAAACTAATTTCACACGGAAAAATAGAATAAATCGTTTAAAACTCAGAATAGTAATTAAATCTCTCAAAATTACCATGGCTTTGGCTAATTCAAAGCTTAATTATCATTTCCAGTTCTTGCTTATTTTGCCAGAATATATCATAAAAGCCTTTGAATAAATTTTTGACCATTTTTTCTGTGCAAACATTTTTGCGATTTTATTCATTTTGACATTTTTACGAAGTAAGAGTTCGAAAGTGTATAAATTCTAAATTTATAAGTAAAAAAGTTTTAAACGACTTTCTTATATGTGAGGTATGCAACATTTAGGTATATTTATATCCATATATTCTTCAACATTTGTCAAAAATATAATGATTTTCTTGTAACAAAATATTCTAATTGTCATGAATCGAGCAAATATAAATTTTGGTTATAAAATCAAGTTTACATTTAATTAAGTTGTAAATTTTAAAATATAAAAAAAATTAGAGGAATTTAGTTTGTAATGTTTCAAATTAAAAAAGTATTTATTTAGGAATAATGAACTAGTGTTTATTATGTGTTTCTAGGGCTTCTATAGTGTGTCAATTCGTTTGACATTTTGGTAGATTATTTAACCCTCACTTCGGCAGGTTATCTGAGCTAATTCATAGAAGTTAGTTATACACATTAAAATCAAGCAAATCACAGGTAAATTGTGATCACGGGAAATGCACAAAATCGTAAATAAATATAAACAGTTGCATCAATAAATTTTTACTATAACTGAAATTATCTGCTGATGGGCAAGAGCGATAAAATGTATTGTCTCCGGAGTTGAATGATGAAATACTCTTTACGTGTTTCTAGAGAAGAAGGCTTCTTTTTACATAATCTCAGATGTCTTTCAGACAGTCAATAATCATAAAGCGCGTAAAAACTAGGTTGAATCTTTATTTCACGCCTAATTGGATGCGAACGTCGGAACTCAAGGAAGTTTACCTATTACATGGCTCGGAATTCCTTATGGATATATACATATAAACATAAATATCACGTAAATTACAACCAAACATTTATATGTAAATAGATAGTAGATAACTATTTATATATATATATATATATATATATATATATATATATAGTTTCGTTTACCATCATAGCAAACTGTACCCTTCAGACGTTAATGTATTACTAACAATATCATGAAGCGATACACTAACAGGATTGCATCTACTTTACATCACATCATATGACAATTACTATAGTTGGTCTTGGCGTAGTAATGGACTAATTCAGGAGCGCATAATCGGGTTTACATATTTTCTACATGTACCTATTTATTTCTATGTAAAAAATTCATTATTTCTAAATAAAATGTGTTAAATCAATGTTTAAATAGTTTTGAGGCGATTTTCAGAACACTCAATCATTTAATCAAATCCGAGATTGAGCTTAGGATTATATTTATGTGCCCTAATCTACACTCGTTTCTCGAATAAACACTCCTACAAACCAAATATTCTCCTAATGCTGGGAATGTTTGTTGTGAGTTTATCTCTGTATTAAAATGTCACATGATTTGAAATTGATTGTTTTTCTTTAATGATGAAGGTAAAAAGTATTTTGTAAACGTCACTTTCAAAAACAGAAACTGTCTACGGCTTCAGATACCAAAATGGAAAGGAAAGGCATATTTGTAACAGATTGATAAAACGGAGTAATTGATTTTGGGTAGTAAATAATGAGTTCCCAATAAGATACGAGGCCGGTCTACTGGATGACTTAAATTTTCTACACTATACAATACTGACAATTGTCTGTACATAATCGGTCAGGTGTTCATATCAAGACCGCAACCTTGATAAAATTAATTACTTTCAGCACCCGCGCAAAAAATACTGGTTTATAATATAAATATTAATTTCAATACCATTTAACAATTCAACATGGTGTCTGTTCTACAATGACAGATTGTGGATGGTTAGTTAGAACTCCAGGTCTAAAGGGATGTCATATAGGCTCCACCTAAACTAAAGGCTAACCAAGAAACATTAGTTAGTATATAAGTGAAAAAAGTGTTTATTTTGCGGCAGGGTGCATCAGTGGGCAAACCACCAGATTCTGAAGCAGACGTGCCCACGTTCGTGCCCTGTCCGCGGAAAATTCTGAACACTAAGTTATAAGTTCCCAATAATGACGAAACAGGTTTACTGGATGAATTGCATTTTCTACACTATACAATTGTTAGTTTATACTGAAAAATGTATGTACCTAAAATATCAGGTGAATATATGAACATGGCAACCATGATTAAAATAATAGTAAAAAGGGAATAATTTACCTTTAAGTATCTTTGGCATATTATCGAAGCTGTCCGTCAGTTAGGGTTAAGTGTCATAATAAAAATCTGTTTTGAATATTTAGAAGTACAATCTATCACTGAATGTGCATTTGTAGCATTTTACTTGCATCAGACCCAGATCATATTTTAAAACTTTTGTTCGTATTATTGTATCGATATTTCAGTATTTAGTCAAATGAAACTTATACTTTTGTGTATAAGGTGTTGCTTACCTAGTAACAAATTTGTTCAAATATGACCAAAAGGATAAATCAAAGCCTGCATGAACCGAAAGTTTAAACACGTGCACAGTCGTTTCATGATTGCTGGAGACTCATCAGTAGAAGCCAGTTTTATACCCTATACCCACTATATATTTTGGGGAGGAACGTAGGAAAATAGGATGGTAAAATCTTCAATACGAATGTGGAAACTTTCAGTAGTGGAGCTAACTTCATACAAAATCTTAGACAATGCGACTTCAAAGTCAACTCACTATATATATATATATATATATATATATATATATATATATATATATATTTACCAAGCCGGTAAGGGATAACAATAATATGGCTATTGTGTCAGCATCCGGACCCAACGCAAAGGTTGCCAAAAATGTACATGTTACCAACAAAATAGTAGTCAAGTCGGTAAACGGTACCAACACAATGGAATTTAATTTATGCTAAAGATCACAAATATTGAGAATTACACCTATTTCTGAAGACTTTTTACTTCAGCAAATCCAAACATTCTAGCCTTGATCGATATCAGTTATCACATTTCCCGGAAATCAGTACATAATTTAATTAAATTTCTAACAGTTCGTTACCGTTTGTTGTGGAGAACTAATATATATTTGAAATTGTGTGTCCGGCGTTCCGCACCCAGTAACAAATTAGTTCAAATTTGAAGAGAAGGATAAAATAAAGACAACATGAACGGAACTTATAATCTCGTGAACATCCGTTTCGTAGGAGATTTTTCCGCCCAATAATCCAACATTCAGCACCAAAATCTATAGTGCGTAAAGGCCGTAATATCGGGTCCTTCTGATGAGTCGCCAGTAAGCACAAAAACGGATGTGCACATCATTTTATGCTTTCCCGTCATGCTGACATTTGTTTACCCTTCTGATTATAATTAAACTATTTTGTTACTGGGTGTGTAACAGCTAAGAAATAATTAAATATAAATTAGTTCTCCACCATAAACAGTATCTAACGGGCATATTTAATTGAACGATACCATAATTACCGGAAATGTTTGATAACTGATATAGATTAATGCCAGAATGTGTAGAATTGCAGGAGAAACAGGTGTGCAGATATAGTAGCAATCCTCAATTTCGTAAACTTAAGCATAAATTTAAATCCATTGAGTTGCTACCACGTACCAACTCGGCAACAATAATGTTGGTAACAGATACCTTTTCGGCAAACACAGTGTTGGTATCACGTACTGATACAATAGCCATATTGTTGGTATCCCTTACAGGCTTGGTATATTTATTATATATTGTAAGTTGGCTTTGAAATTTTATTGTCGAATACTTTATATACACATAGCTTTACTACTGTAGGCTTCCACATTCGTATAGGAGATTTTACTGTCACATTTTCCAACTTTCCTCTTTGAAATATATAGCTGGCAAAGGGCGTAATACCGGCTCCTACAGTTGAGTTGTCAGTAAGCATAAAACTAATGTGTCCGAGATTATACTTTCCGTTTATGCTATTTTTGGTTTAACCTTCTGGTAATATTTTAACAAATTTTTACTAGTTGCACAACCCCTAATATAAAATTGCATATATTAGTTATCTGTCACAATCAGAACCTAAATCTTATACTTCTTGTGATTATTTTAAATGACTTCACCTTTTGAGACCCGTTGACATTCTTACACTAAAAACGACGCAGTTACAAAAAAGATCAGGATAGGCGATAAGATACAAGTTCAAAAGTTGAGGTCGAGTTACTATTTAATCAGTTATTTTATTTGAAAACAAACTATGTGGACATCTAATTGTTCTAAATCAAATCTCGGAGGTAGCGCTCACTATTTTATGTATAGCATCTTTGACAGATTAGTCTTACACCAGACAAAGGGCCAGGCTATGGTCCTGTAAACTGTTTCCTGTTCTTTTTCTCCAGAATAAAATTATTAAAAAATTTGATTTCTCTAATTAATCAGTTGTTAAAATGGAGCGGATGCGATTTTTGGCACTATTAATGTTTTACTTAATCTATAACTGATGTTAAATTGTTAAAGTATGGTGAACGGTATATATCCTGTAAAAAAGTCCATAATTGTGACAAAATTAACTGATAATACAATAATTATCTAACATTATATTTTGTACTATAGTTTTTGTGACGAGCATGCTAAGTCTGCACAGTATTTTGCGTTGTATGCAAGAAGACGCTCAAAATATAATTTGGGATTTTCTTAACATTTTAAAATATTATATATAACAGATGGTCATGAATTTCGTAAGCAGTATAACTGTTTATAGTGACTTTTATAGAAATTTCTTTGCTTGTTTTAAACGATATCTTATAATAATCTATTCCCATCATTCAATCAATTTACACACAGATCGTTATCAATTTGTGTAACAATATAAATAGATTTTAAAAATTAGCATTTTTTATATAATAACGTCTGCATAATGATTTCCATTACTAAGAAATTGTAATGATCGGGAATTTTATAATAGAAATTTGTCCATTAAAGGAGAGTATGATCAAATTATGCGACCGGTGTCGGTTAAGTCATTTTTAATAAAATGGTATTGGTTCTTATTTCAATCAACCTACTTGATTTGTTTTATCTTTTTACTGGTGAATTCAACCTGGCTGTTGCACATATCTTGACCGTTTTAAACAAATTTATTAATGATGCTCTGAAATAAAATATAAATTATATCTGCAAAGCGAAATATATTTGCATTTTATATAATTTTTAAATAATTATTATTTTCCGAGACTGCTTTGCTTGTCGGAATCTGAATGTTTGTGTTTCACCAAGCTCATAACTGTTTTGAGATGAAAATTAAGTCCGTGCTTTTAGAAATTCAGGAAAGTTTGTATACCGTTGATTCCTCGGACAAATTCAACCCTGGATTTATAGACTGCCTAATATTAAGAAAATGTGCATTGATTACAAATTTACAAGTTAATTATAGAAGTCACAGAAATTTAATCAAGACATAAAACGACAGTGCTTCAAAATGGGAAAAATTCAATAAAAGTACATTGAAATTTAAATACGAATTAAATGATAGAAAATTATGGACGAAAAGAAAATAACAATAAATAAAAATAAATAAAGAATAGGAAATTTTCTTATGTTTAATTAATGAAACAGTTCAGGTCGGAACAAATGTAGAAAAATTTATATTATCTTACGCGAAAATTTTCTAAAGCTATTTAAAATTAATGTCCAATATATAAATAAATATGACCAATAATATTGAATTTAATATAATTTTGTAGATTGTAAAAGGACATTTACAAATTTTTGGACCAAGTTTACAAGCCACAAGTTGTTTTAATTTATGGTATTGTATAAATTCCTTATAGTTATATATAATTACGTATTATAGAATATATTTATTTATGGTAATGCGCATTATATTTCACAAAGTTTAATATGCTTGCACGTGGGGAAGTTACTGTATACAACTTTTGACATACGAAACGCATTGCTTCGCTTTGAAAGATTTGAAATAATTTTGTAGAAATATGGTTCTGTGCAACATAGAACAATATAATATATTCAATTAAATAATGTAGTAACGGCTTAATTAAAATATCATTTAAAATAACTCATTTTGACGTAAAATTTGAGTTTATATTTATACTGGAAATTTTAACATTATTATATTTTATAAAATATATTTAAAAATATAGTTCAATTAAATAAAAACAGAACTATTAAAGATCAAATCAATTATATGCCAGTAACGATATAATAATTTTTTCACATTTATACAAATAATGTATCATCCATTTAAAAAAACGTTAAAATTCTTTTAAAAGAGCCATTAATTGGAAAACACGCGAAAAGATATAATAAAAGAAATTGCATCATGAAAGGATAAAAAAATAATTTTACTAAATAAAATACGAGATAATAAAAGTAAAATTAAAATAACTTATAAATGCATGCAATAAAGTATAGCGTACTACAGCACCAATATTTTTTAAATAAAATTTACGAAAAATAAAACAATAAACTATAATAATATATAACGGAGCATAATGAATTATAAAAATATAATATAATATAGCATAATGCAAGGTAAAGCAATATAATATAACACAAAATAAAATGATAAAATAAAATATAACATAATCTAATGTATTACATAATAATATTATAAATTTCAAATTATATACAAAAAATATAATTTGACCCAATATAAAACGAAATAGTACAATATAAAAGAATACGATAAAATATTGTACAACAAATAAGAACATAACAAAATATAATATAATATCAATACTGGAATATAATATAATGAAACACAATAATATGTTTTAATTTTATATAATTACATATTGCATTTAATATAATATATTATAATATAATATAATATCATATAATCGGTTTTAATATAATATAAAGTAGAATAATATTTTTAATGATGTATGAAATCGTATAATATTTTTTGAATTTATTTTCAATTAAAATATAAATTATTATAATATAGTATCATATTTGAATTTAATTTGTCGGGGTATTTTTGTTAATATAATGTTTTAATCTTTTATCTATTGGTTGTTTTTCATAGTCATACTAAAATTTATCTGTTGGAACTGAAGCGTTAACTTCCCATGCGTTATATTTATTAGAAGGTGAATAACTAATATTGACAGAAGGATGAATTTATTATTGATAATCATTTAAATTACCAATTAAGTAAATAATAAATAGATTGTTCTAAGCAATGAAATTTACTTTACATATTCACAACGATTAGACTGTTTATTCAAAGACAAATCAATTTTATGTATTGAAATGACAGATTTAAATGTCATCCTAATGCTTCGATGGCAATGCCGCTCTATATTTATTCAATATATAGCGTATGATATTCATATATTGTCTAAATTTATTCACAAAATCCAGTCAGTCTTGACTAAAAGAAGCGACTATCATATGGAGAAATGACAGGCGAATAATTATTGTATAATTTCAATAACAATACCATTAAGAACCTATTAATGGCTTTTAATTAGACATTGATCATGTGAAACAAATATATCATTTCAAATGATATTCAATATTTACCTTTATTTTGCCAGTTTGTTTTGTGGTATATTTAAAATTTTAACAAATCTTTGCGATTTTAGCATTTTGCAAATATAGTATTTTAAGTAAAATAAATTTCGTTGTCTATGGTATTATAAGACAATTGAAAAATAATAACTAATGAAAATATACAGAATAAGTAAAAATTCTTGTTAGTCGATTCACTGTTGTGGTTTTATGATAAGAACGCCTAGCATAATGCCTCTTTTTGTGGATTTTACTTGATGTCTAAATGTATAATGTTATCAAATTATTCAATTGTAAGTATTTTTTACAAAATATAACCTGCAAAACCACCATGATCCTAAGCAGAAAATGTGTTGCTAATATGTGCATGACTTATTTTTAATCGTTTGTGTATTTAAAGTGTTTAGTCGTAATTCCTATCAAATGTCAATGAAAAGTAATAAATTGTTATACATTAAATAATTTTTCAAATGTTTTGTGTGCACTCAAATAATTAAATTGAGATTTTTCCTGAATTTTAATACAGAGGTTTTGAATACAGTATCCTGTCTAGAGCAAAATAAGAGTTGCAGAAAAGAACGATTCATTAACTCGCTCCTTTAATTAGTTTAGTATTAATGATTGATCGGCGTTAATCTCAATAGAATCTATGATTTCATAATGCAAACACTTTGTAATATACGGATATTCGGACTTGGCTTTAGATTGCTAACAATCGAAATCTTACTATAATCAACTTTTTGATCCAACTATAAACATCTGACCCATTAAGTAATTACATCTGTCAGAATAAACTAAGAAATGTATAGTTTAGAAAAAGCAATTCATCCAGTTAACCGGTTTCGTCTTTATTTGTAACTCATCACGTACTGGCCAGAATATGTCGCGGACAGGGCTCGAACCTAGGCACGTCTGCCGAGAATCTATTGCTCCTAGCACTGAGCCACCCTGCCTCAGACTATACACAACTTTCAGTTATAAACTAAATAAGGTAACGCTGTTAGTCTTTTTTATATAAGTTGAGCTCATGTGGCATCCATTTAGACCAAAATATCCAACTAAGCATTCTCAATCTGTATTATTGAACAGGCACCAAACTACATGAGAAAGTAGTATTCAAATGCGAATTTGAATAATTAAACGAACATTGGTTGTGCGAGCAGCGATAACAATTACTTTATTTAAGTTTGCGATTCTGATATAAACACCTGACCAATTATGTACCTACATTTGTCGGAAAATTCTGGCCTGTACTTGATGAGTTCCCAATAAGAACGAAACCGGTTTACTGGATGAATTGCTTTATCTACACTATAAAAATCTTAATTTATACTGACAAACATATGTACTTAATTGGTCAGATGATTATATCAAGATCGCAGCTTTGATTATAAGGTATATACATCGTAGTTAGTAAATAAAGCTATTGTGAATCGATTTACCTGTAGTACTTTCTCTGACTCAAACATTGTAATTAAGGAAAAAATTATTTCACAATAAACAGTAAAGATATGCAAAATTCAGCATGAACAAACTTTATAATCTCATGTACGCATACGCTTCGTGCGTAATGGAATCACCTAGTTTTGAAACGTCATATCGTCCCAAACCTACCATATTTTACGTCACGAAATTTAAGAATGTTGGATTTAGCAATATATTATTATATGTATCAAAACATTTGAAGTGTCAAATTCATATAAAGTATTTATGGTTTACTAAGTTATATTATGTTTAACTGCATTCCATTATATTGTAATATTTTCTGATTTCTAGCATTATATATTATTTTTATATTGTTTTAAATTAATTTTTTTAATTTAACTTGGGGATATAATTTATTTTCATTTATTATAACTGTTTATTTAACAAATTACAACGTAGGTTCTCATGAGCTAGTGTAAATTTAGTGGTCGAGCAAGCCAAACTTATTTTGCATGGCACAGCAATTGAAACGGCATTCTTTTAAATACAAAAAGCATTTATTCCCAATATAATTTTTTTATAGGATTCTGCAATATATTTGCTTTTACTCTCAGATAACAGTTTGTGCTCGAATGGAATTATAGTCATGCTTGCATGAATTAGGTCACGTTTTTTAAAATTGTTTTGATGAAGCAATAAACCGTACGTTTGTTAAGCTTACAGATTATTAGATAGTGCGATGTTTTGCCATCATATTATATAAGTTATACTGTGTGATTCAGTTGATAATTAAATTAGGTTTTCTTCTGAAAAATAAGGCCATCACAATAATCCGTAATGAGTGTCACTATTTTGAGGTTTCTTATTCAATCTTAAAAAACGTGTCAAATATGGCGAAGAATTATTAGCTCATTATGTTAAAAATTATCTAATCTTATCTGGCAAATTTCATCTTAACACTGGTTATATAAATGGTTTAGCAATAATACTTAACGTGTTCGACAATATCATTTATTTAAATAGTATTTATGGATTTGGCATAGACGTAAATTGCATTTACTCAAATGGTCGCAAAAATTTCTAACTAATATGAGCTCGAGTTTTAGCAGTACATCAATTAACGTATTTAATCCAAGGTTGCAATCTTAATGTAAACACCGGTTCCATTATATACGTACGTTTGTTTGTATAAACTAAGCATTGTATAATGTAGCAAAGATAATCGCCTTTTCTCATAATTATTATTTGATCTTCTTTTAATTTAGTTCACTTATTAACATGCTAAATAATATGGGAACATGAGAATTATCATAGGCTCTAAGAAAAATTTCATTCAAATTGGCGAAAGCATTTAAACCATAAACAGCTTATCGTTTCCAGAGATCGCATTAAGGCCAAAGCCTTATAAATGTTTTAACGAGTAATGTTGAAATAATAGTAACGGTCTATGGTCAAAATTTTTCTCAAGCTATTATGTTTTCTTATAATCTACATCCGGTGTAAATTAACATTGGTTGTGCGGGCAGTAATGGTAATTATTTAAATCAAGGTTGCGATTTTAATGTGATCACCAATCCCATTATAGGCATACATTTTTTCAATTTAAACCAAACATTGTATATTCTTGTGTGACATAGTGGCTCAGTGGTTAGAGCATCAGACTCCGAATCAGAAGTGCTTCTATTCAAGCCCTTTCAGCGGCAAATTATGAATAATACATGAAAAGTTCCCAATTAGATCAAAACCGAACTACCGGATGAATTGCGTTTTCAATATTTTTCAATGCTTAAATTGTACTGAAAATTGTATGCATATAATAGGATTGTTGTTTATATAAATAAAACAAAAAATTATTTAAATAAACAACACGTTAATAATTCCAATTAAACTGACCAGTAAAGGACAGCGATGTATTTATCATCCAAGTTCAAGTTTTCAATATCGCAATTTTAATTTTCTTAGTATAATTGCTCATGAATTTCTTCGAATTGCTAAATTTCGGATGATTCTTTGAAATAAGAGTAGTTATTTGATATGCCAACCATGTATATTGAGTGACCTTGGTAAATTAGAAAATCTTTACGCATAGACATAACTACATATCAATATATAGTTATATATGGGAATATATATATATTTCTAGATATATATTTCTATATATAAATATATATATATATATATGGATATAGTTGCATATTGGGCATTATTAGTTAAATTTTGGCACTAAATTGATGAGGTATAATTTCATCGTTTACAAAAATTTGAATTGTCTAATTGAGATTTTTGGTCTGATTTTTTTTCTGTAAATTAAACCTCCTTTGCCAGCACAGTCCATGATCGTCTCGGAATTAATCAATTTGTCTGTAGTAGTCTAATTAATGCTGTTCTTCCACCTGTAATATTGAGAATTCATACGGAGAGAATTGGATCAATTCAGTACCAGAACTCAGGTAGTATGTTTGGAACTAAACAGACTTGATCTATGGTTGAATAAGTTTCTCCTGAATAATATGGCACGAGTCAAGCGGTGAGTGTCCAATCGTTTTCATTTTCTGCCTTGATTGCAACTGAGGTCTTCCATTATTTTGGATTGGTAGATTGTATCAGATGTGGCATTGTTTCAAGCTCAAAGGAACGTCGAAAGAAAAATCTAAGGATCCAGAAAATATCAGATATAATAGCTTCCAAATCATGATCAACACCACCACAAATAAGCATCATGTCAACAGCTTGCTCGTACACCAAACATTTTTGTAATACTCAAGGCCATATTCCGCAGATTCATAAGAAGCAGCAACCGACATTGGTTTTTAACCATTCTCAGAATGGCAGGACACCAAGAGCTGTGAAAAATTTATCATTATTTAGGCATCGATGTCAGAATAGATTTCCAACGAAACGGCTATTTTGAAGTGACAATCATTTCGAAAACACGTTTAGCCGAGTTGCTGTCCAAAACCAATTTCTGTCGGAGTTCAGATTTAGAAGTCTATTGAAAGGGAACAGAGTTGTACCCTAGATTTTGCTCTGAATTAGCTGACAAACAAGCCTAAATCAGCCTTGGAGTCTTTGTCACACAAGAATTTCTATATAAGTTATATTCTTAGCACTGTTTAACGGAAATCCTGTTATGTTAAAATGGAAACTGTTGCGTATTTTTCGTTATAGTCCATATCGATCCCCATTTAAAAGACATGACCTACAAAACATATTTAAGGTTTCTCGTGCGGCGCTAGTGACGAATTTACTAATAAATAATTAAATCTGACTTTCTTTCAATTTTGCAAAAACCTAGCCACTTCTGTTTTGCTTAGACTTCATTAAAAATTGGGATAGGACTATTGCTTACCTGATCTGTTTTGTGACTTACAACAACCGAGTTTCATATTTTCATCGGATTCCTGACTCAGAACTCTTCAGCGGTCCACTTTACATCGCAGGTCTTATAAAAAGCTACTGAAAAATGCAATAAATTCTTTAGTCATATCGTTTATACTTTTGGCTGATGTTTCATTAGATAAGTTAGTGTCTTTCTATAACTGCTATTTACTTCGAACTAGGTGAAAGTAGATGGGCTGATTATTAATTTACCTGTTACATGCGCTAGACTATTTGTTTTACACACAATATGTGAAATGACGTAATTGCGGTTGCCCTCGTATTATATGATGGAGAGCCAAATCTATCATATAAATTCTTAATAAATTCATGCAAAGTTAATTGACAAAAATGTAAAAATGTCGAACCATGAAAAAGTAAAATTTCACTCAAACAACCCGACTTAAACTTAGGACTGACTTGTTAAATATCAGATGTGCTCAATTAATTTGACAGGTAAAATTCACGTATGTGCATTTGTGTGTATATATAACTCAATTCTATTTCGGTAATATAATAAATACCCATATAGATCCATCGAAGTAAAATTGCGGTCAATAGATGATAATTTACCCTTTGCACGCATCTGACTAATTATTTTGTTCTTAACGTTTGAAATATTTCATTGCTAATGTAATCTCAAAAGACAGGATGGTGGCAAGACGCAAAAAGTCCTATTCATTAAAATAAGATGTTTAATTAAAATGTGAAATAAAATAAGTAATGGTTAGACAAGATAATTATATTTTTTAACGAAAAACAAACAATGTCAGGAAAGGAGGTAAAAGTCCTTAAATAATAAAATTCAAAAATAAGCGAACCGTAAAAGAATAAAATTTAGTATGACTTTATCTCAATAATAGATTAAACAGTAATTAGATAACAAGCCCATTAATAAACCAGACTTAATCCGATGTACCTACCCTTTACTTGAGCTAGCTTCAGATTCTGATTCGTGTAATCGTCCTTTCCACAGTAAGAATGTATACTAATATTATCTGTAACGAATTTCAGATCCTTTCTTATTAATTTGACATCCAAAGATGGTTATTCAAGAGTAAATTTAATTTCGTTCATTTACAACGTTAAATTTAAGAAATTTACCATTTCATCTTCACTATGGTTCCAGATCACAAATCTATCTCCCAAATACCGCAGATATTATTTAGGCTTGCGTGGTGATTTATCTCAAATATTTAAAAAAAAATAATATATGAAGATTTTTTTCTCTTGGACTCAGTGAATGTTGTCTAATTGGGAAAACTCTAATTTGTTTAAAAAAATGTTTTCATAAATTTAAAATAAATAAAGGAAATGCGTTTAAATATCACCATGAAAATGTTTCTCTTCATCATTTAACTTCCTTTTAATATTTACAAGGAAACGCCGAAAACCATCCAGGTAATCATATACCGGTTTATCTTTAAACATAGATATAACATCTACGCTCACAAAACTATCACAAGAATCTAATAAACATTTATCAACATATTCAACAAACTGATGAATTTATCAATGTGTGAACAAAGAAATTGGAAAAAAATCTATTTGAATGACATAGAAACTCAGATTTTTTATATTTTTCGTAGTGCTGCATATTGACAATAATTTTTATTTGATTACCAGGTTAATTCATTTTAACCAAACCATACACTCTGGGTGAAGACGTATCTCTTTAAGTGAGAGTGATACCTTGTGCCAAATCTAATTCCACGGTTAAATTTGGAATAACCATAGCTTTGCGGTACCTGTACCGTCACTTTCTATCGGTCTTCGGACCGGTCGCAAGTTTGCCGAAACCCCTACTTTATGTTAAACAAGGAAAACCAATGGATATCCACTACCTACAGAAACAGATCGCGCAGGTCTGGAATAATACATAGATAGGTTTAGTAATAGTAAAAATTTGTCGAAATTCAGACGCAAGTCAGAACAAACTGACTATTTTCACAAAGTGAATAATAGTAGAAACAAATACAGACGGGGATGGCTCTAGAATTCGAGCATTTATATTTCATTTTGTTGTTTCAATATCGCCGCGTAATTTTTTGAGGCGCTTCGTGATCTTCATTTGTTTCTAGCCATAACTTGAAGAGATCGACTGTAGGCTCAGGGCATTCCGTGGAATCAAGTTGCTGGAATATAGTATTGTACTGATTTTGAAGCTTTTTCTACCACTCTGAGGTGCCTCATCCTGAACCGCAGAAATTCTCATCGATTGTATTTATCTCTGATTCATCTTCCACGAGAGGCACACATTTCTGCTTACAGCCAATAGTCATTTGAAGAATGAAAAATTTTCAAACTGGTTGTTGTTAAATAAACTGATCTGGGTTGTGACTAATACAAGCTGAGCTCCAGTTCTTTTCGTCGTTGGAGATATTTCGTATTCCTATATTGGAATATTTCGTCTGTTCTTTGTGCATTGCAAGTCTTCTAAACAATCTAACAAAGAAATTGCTGTATTTCTTTCATTTATATCACTTATAAGCCTGACTTACGTTTCCCTAGATAAGTGCGTATCACGTATGGATGTGCGTGTATGTCCAAAACATTTATGTTCAGCCAATTATGTGAAACTAGAGGGGTTGAATATTAGGTTTACCTTTACATGCGTTTTAATATTTGTTTTATACTCACAGTGTGAATGCACAGATTTAAGGTTGCTTTCACATTGTAGGTTGGAGAGCGAAATAGTTCGAATGCACAAATAATGAACTCAAGCCAAGGAAAAGGATAAAAAGTAAAAAGAACATATATCGGGTGAAAGGTCTGTCAGAAGAATAAGTGATATTGCTTTAGGAAATAACCTACGTGCTTCATTAGCTTGTTTATAAGACCTAAGATATACAGAACCTGAAGAAGCATTCTGAAAATGTATTTCAAATAGCTCTAACGAAGAAAATAAGTGGAACTCAGTCTGTGTTAGTAAAAAGCAGGTCAGGTTATTTTGAAAAATCTACTTTTGCAATTTTTCATTCATTTAAGTAAAATTGATTTTAAGTGGATATGTCTCTGAATGAAGATGAGTCCGAGATCCAGATTGTTGGTATGAATCTATGCAATTCAGTGGGAAGCAACTTGGCTACCCGAGCGATAGAAAGAAATTCAAGATCAGTACGCACTTTATTCTGGTAACTTGATTTCGCAGAATATCCCGAGTCTTGAAGTTTTGGCCACAAAAATTTATGCGGCCGCAATACATATAACCAAATATAAGATAGATTTTTTAATTTTATAGCACTTCTTATAAGTTTTTTTGTGTTCTAATTATTTACATAATTAACATGGTCAGTTTGCTTCGACCTGTGGCTGAATTTTTCCATTTAAACACTGTGACTAAACCTACCCGTATCGCATGCCGGTCATGCGCCATTTGTTCCTATAGCTTTTGGGCGGCCACTGTTTGGCCATGTTTGACATAAAGCAGGACATTTGATAAACAATTGTTCGGTCCGATGACTAATATAAAGTAGCGGTGCAGGTACTGTAACACCATTTTCAATTCACGCCGCAGTCGAGGCGCTTAACAGAATTTCTGCCGCTTGGATTTTGCCACTCACCAAAGTATCCAAGGAACAGGACAATTATGCTAATGCGTAGATGCAGGAATGCCACTACAAAATGGCATGCCGGTGTCCTTTCCATATGAAGCTTTGACTACTGCGAAGTGAGCCAATGTTGCGGAAAAAAAGATACAATGCACGATGTTTTTTTTTGCTGCAGAACTGATCGATTTTGACGTGAAACGCTGGAACCTACGGGTGCTGAGCACCTCATCGCAATGTTACTGTTACGAGTGTACTAGTTCGGCGTGGAAAACCATGTTCAGGATTACCGTCAACATTAAAATACGTGCCAGATTTGTAAGCCACGGAAAACAGAGAACGTCATCCATATTGCATTTCGTGCCACTGTAATCAATAAATTTTGACTTTCGGAATGTTATATCCCCTGCCTGTGGCAAAGGATGGGGCGTCCGTTGTGCAGTTCATTGTCGAGAAATACATTTCATGAGTTGAGTTTGCAGCGTTGAAACAAATCCAATCGAAAATGACAAGACGGCTCGCTAAGAGGATTTTGTGCACCGTAAGTTTACTGTTTCTGACGGAAGCGCACAGTTCAAGTAGTAGGAATTTTTTCACTTTTGCAACAATTACGACTTCAAATATTTCTGTGCTGTCACCTATCATTCTAAGACCAATGAGATAGCTGTGCGAGCGCACCGGACGGTGAAAGTAGTTTTGTTCAGTTAGTGCCACGATTCTTCTGGGTCTTGGCAAGAAAAGTTACAACTAATAGTGCTGGCTATACATTTTACCATATCAACGGGTAGATGTTATGCTCCTTGGTCTATCGAGTTCAGACACCTCTGCCGGGCAACCCCGTAGCCCCAGCGTCCGAAAAGCGTAAACGATATTCAGAAGTGCCTACAGCTTATAACTCAAGCTTTGTGCGACAACCAGCCACAGGTTTATGTCTGGCGACATACATGCATCCACATACGGGACAAGAAATACGTCATGGTGGCTGCGGTTAAGCCCACAGCTCAACACGCCGTCTTTTGTGGTTATTATCGTGTGGAGGTGGTTGACACGGCGTATAGCACCGTTTACCTGCAAACAGATTTTATTAAATGGGTTTAAACAATGCTAAAATATCCGGCATAAAGAAAATAACGGTTACTTTCATTTAAAAAGGCACAATAACATGGAACAAATACCAGAAGGTGAAAAGTCTGTCTGTTGACGAAAAATTTGTATAAAAGATTAGCAGAAACGAGTAACAGAGAGAGATTAAGATAAAAATTAGATCATTCCGTGCAGCTGTCAAATTCTTCATTATTATTAAACTAATATAAATTGTTGAATTATCATCTCTCTTAAAATATATTTTGTTTTTCTAAAAAAACAATAAAAAATATGCAAGACATAACAACAATCAATGGTATTGTCAGCTTATCAGCCAGAATAAATTCGTCAACACCAGAAATATTCAGGAATAAAAATTTAGAAATAAAACGAATTAATTCAAAACATTTTCTAACTCGATTTTTATAATTTATTATGTTTATTAATATTTTGAAACTAACATGGCAAAATTAATTACTTTTTATAATTAGATTCTTATCTATGCGAGTTATATTGCATTTCAAATACGCAAAACATTTGTTCCCAGGTATGAATTAAAACGACATATTATATGTTGTAAAAAGTGCTTTCACTTAAACTTAAATTTAATAAAATCAACACAAATATAATCTAAAACATATATTCTCCCAAAAATATCAAATAAAAAAGTATAACTAAACACGGAAAAGTAGAGCGAAAGCGATTCTGCACAATATACATGTTTTCCAAATGCATACTTGAGAACAAATGTATAGCATATTTGAAAACTAAATATCGTAAAAGCATTGTCTTTAAATAAGAATAAATGAATTATTTGACAAAAAAGGGTTGAATCTACTAGACCCACGAAAATCAGCATAAATATATTCTGACTCTCTAATTTATTACTTCTTCCCTCAAATGTAAGCTCCAACAGAAACAGTCGATCAATTTCGCAACTTGCGATCTATCATGTATTTCAATTTTAGTTTTTGTTTTTAATTTTAATAATTAAAAAATGTTAGCAAACTCAATTTTCGCATATCCTGTTTTGTCATAATTGTTTGATTCCTTACTTTTTCAAAATAATTACCCGATGTTAATATTATTCTTATTTGATCGAACTTACATACATTAAATGAAATCACGTTTTTTGCCTCAAAATGATAGCTTGTAAATTTTAAGTTATATTAGAATTTTTCATTAAGTGATTATATAACATGCAAAATAAATTTATATGTTCGAATATACCTGCTGATAAATATGCAATAGTAATTTATCAACCATAATATTTAATAATTGCACATTACAGCCGAAAGTTAGAGTTAAATTAAAAATAAATTATGTGTAATTTTACTCTAATCTGCACATTAAAACAATGGCCATAAAAGTAGTTTTTTCAAAATGTATGGATATACATAGTTTTTGGGTGAAAAAAATCATAAAATAATAATGATTCTAGTTATTAACTTTACACTTTTTTATTAAAATTTTAACAATTTTACTATTCATATCCTACAACATGTTTGTTTTACAAAAGTGAAGTACGAACTGAAGATTTGTTAGCATCTGGTACTAAAACAATATGTAGAACTCGACACTTTCATCAAATTCAATTAGATATTTGTTCATCACGATTATTCAAACGCGTCTTTGAAAAATATTTTGCGCTCTAGTTACCAATATTTTCATGAACTGAAAGCAAAATTAATAGTCTGCTAAATTTGTCTCTAATTCTTGATAACATTATTTGTTTGCATACGGCGGATGAAAAAATTTGTCGGACTTTGTGCATAAATACATAAGCATTAATGTTATATTAGACATTAATAAAATGAATTGTCTAAAGCAGTTATACAGAATAACAGATAAATATTTTGCGACTGGATATCGTATTTCTATTCCAAGAAGTGTTTCAGTGAGGAGGTTTACACTGATAATGATGGTTAAATTCCGATGTGCTCGTATTGCTGTATAAAATTAACTTTATATTAGTTAAATTGGAC
Source organism: Eudiplozoon nipponicum (assembly GCA_029291075.1). NCBI lineage: Eukaryota > Metazoa > Platyhelminthes > Monogenea > Mazocraeidea > Diplozoidae > Eudiplozoon > Eudiplozoon nipponicum. Next base: position 84,018 of record JAQBSW010000276.1, read on the forward strand.
CTAATTAACTCAAATTAGGTAATATTTTGATGTTAGGACACAAATGACTATATTCAATTAAATGACATTTTATAAAAAAATTTAGACAGTATAATCTCAAATCGTGTGCAATAGTCGAAACTGTGTACCGGTTATATAAGTTTATATTTCATACGAATAAGTAGAAATGTAATTAAAACTTGTCATCTAAAATAAATAAACAATTAAAAGTAGAGTTTATCTTGTTTATTTGAAGTTTCTATTATAGACAACTAATCGATATTGGAAAGCAAGATAGCATTACATCGAATTTAAGCAACTCCTTCTGTTACACGGTTAATAATTATGCAAAATCTAATGAAAATTAATTTGAATATCTATCAGCAATATTATAAATTAGCATATGTATCAATAGCCAATATTGAGACCGAGAATGCTCCAATTATCCTAGCTAGGGCTGAAATGAATACAATAGAAATTCCTCGCAGAAGTGCACGAATTAAGACAAAACAGTGAGCATAATTATGGAATTAGCCTTCGAGCCGCAAAAGTGAATATATAATAATAAGAATTTCTATTTTGGTTTACTAAGTCAACGCACTTCATACGGGAAAACTCCCATAAATAATTGATTAAAAATGAAGTTTTATGTTCAGCTGAAAAAAATAGCTTCTGTTGTTAATATATTGGCCACTACCTGACATTAATTACGAATTCGGCTTCTGAAGATGTTGTCCAAAGCCGTAGAATAGCATTCACATTTTAATCCAGATAAAGTTCAGTTTGGTCTGCAAGTGTGGCTTCTGGGTCACTCAGTTTCTGCAGAGGGATGTATGACATTAGATTCGAATGTACAGCTTATCAAGGAATATTCGGTGCCCATTACTAGAAAAAAATTACGCTGATTTTTTGGTATGGTGAATTTCTATAGATCATATCTCGCAGAGATGGCCGTTAAACAACAACCCTTGTCTAATTTGACTGGTGCCAGAATATCGTATCATTGGACAGAGGAGGATCATGGAGCGTTTATCCTATTTAAACCGAAATTAATAGACGCTACTCTTTCGACCTTCCCGGTAGGTAGTATGTCAATTGTTACCGATGCGTCTGATATCGGCACAGGAGCATTTTTACAAGCGGACGGAGTTCCAGTTCAGTATATATGTCGTACACTTACTTAGGCGGAGCAAAACTATAACTTTAAAGAAAAGGAATTACTGGCCGTACAATGTTTAAGGATTTTGTCATCGGTCAACATATAAACCATTTTACGGATCATAAAACACTAGGGCATTGACGATCACTAGTTATTGCGTAGAAAGTAGTACACCGAGCCACTGAAGAGATCGATGAATACACTTTATCAATTCATCATAAAGACTGTATCTGAAATATGTGTGCAGATGTGCTCTGTGGAATTTTTGCTGTGCGGGTTTCACCACTTATCAAAGTATCTGAAGAACAGAGAAATGATACCACACGCCAGGAAATAGTCAATCAGTTAAAAATCGGCACAGTGGCGTCCGTTCCATATAAAGCGTTGAGCCTGAAAAACGGCCTATTGGAGTAAAAATGGATATACAGTACAATGGTTTGTGCCGGATTGAGGCCGACAATGTTCAAATTGTTCTTTCCTGGGCTGAAATGAATACAACAGAAGTGCACGAATTAAGATGAAGTAGTCAACACAATGCTGGAAGCATGGTGCAAGCCGCAGAACTGAATATAACATAATAACTATTTGCAAGTATGTATTAGGTTTTGCGAACCTAGTAACAAAATAGTTCAGTTGTGACCAGAAGGATATACCAAAGGCAGCATGAACGGAAAGTATAATCTCATGCACATTCGTTTCGTGCTTACTGGCGTCTCATCAGTAGGAGCCGGTATTACGCCCTTTAACCACTATTTATTTGGCAGAAGAATGTGGAATAATAGGACGGTAAAATCTCCTATATATACTTGCATATATATTAGTTCTTCGCAACAAACAGTATTTAACTGTAATAATAACTATTTGTTTTAATAAATGGACGCGCTTCATAAGAGCGAACTCTTAAAAATATTTGATTAAAAATAAAGTGTTATGTTGGGATAGAAAAACTTAGCCACGGTAGTCTGCGCCAATGAACGCTTTAACTGCTGAGTTAGGGATAATTATTCTCGGCTGGACGACACATTTATAATAATTTCTGATAGAATCCGCAGAATCTACTAAACCAATAGAGCTGAAGTCAACAGCATATATTAAATTATTTGCTAATATGCATAAAAGTCTAAAACAGTTGGTCGATTGCATTTAAATATTTTTAAACATTTCCCGAACACAGAATTAGATGGGTGACATTCACCTCAATTATTCGTGCATATATTTTACTAAGATTACAGTGTTGGAAGGTTTGTTGTGCGACTGTTTCTGTAAAATTAGATAATTTCTTATCCCAAGTCCTCGAACTCGATTTTAATAGGTTCCATCACTATTCATGCAATCAATGCTCAATTAATTGATTATATTTTATTATTAAATAATAATGAATTTAATAGTATGCAATAATGTTAGCTTACTGAAACAACACACTTGTGGTTTATCATTTAAAATAGAAATGCAAAGTTCACGAAGTAATATATTTGATGTTTAAGCAAATTTCTATAATATAATAGATAATTACAATTTACGATATACGATGCAAAATTAAATGTTTAATCCTTAAGTATAGAATGCAATACACACTTGCCTAATCCATGTTGTGATTAAGATGTGATTTCTTTCCTTTCCTCATCGAAACGGGGAAATTTCGGTAACCATTTCTAGATAATTTCATCAGATCATAGCTTATCATACAAATAAATATAAACTAATAAAGCTTTAAATAAATTTGAAAAATTGAAAAACTGGATGTTTAAAAATTAATTGATCTGTGTTGGACTAACACAGGATTGTTCTCCGTTTATTCTTTTTTTGGAAATAATTTGGTTAACTTCGTCGGTATACTTCGTCGATCCACAAATCCTCTCAAGTCATAGGATATTTCCTTTAACCATTTCGTTTATACATCTAACAATTTGGTCTCATAATTGCTAGCATTTAACAAGAAATGAGCGCGTCGCGTATGGGTGTATGTCTATTACTGCTGTGCATAACAAAAAATGTAAGATTAATGGCAGAATTCTAATGGACAAATTACATGCGCTGGTTAATTTGCTCTATATTCAGCATGCAAAATTGTGTATTTGAAGTTGTCCTCCCATTTTATGCTGGGGAGCTCAATATAACAAATGCACTCATAATGGCGTCATGCCAAGTTTAATGATGGAAACTGAATATTTGCAAACCATGCAAGTATGAAATTTCATTCAAACCACTCCTTTTGTACTTATGACCGCCTAGTTTTATAACAACTGCTTTCATTTCAGTAGATAGATGAACGTCACGTATGTTCATATGGTCTTGTATGTATAATTGGCAAGTATTCGACTTGATATAATTGGTATACATATACATCCATTAATAAGTAAGCTTTATTAGTTTTATATGTTTGCTGCAGAGAGATTTTATGTAAGCAAAACATATAAGTTATTGCGCAGATGTTACCAAATTAGTTCAAACAGCATCAAGAAACGGTGTTATGTCATGTACACATGCATTTCGAACCTAATGGCGGCTCAACATTATGGGCTGGCACTATGTCTCAAAATCAGTAAATTTATGATCAGAATCTGTGGGACAATTGGATGGCGAGATCTTTTATATTTATGTGCATTCATGCAGTATTGTAATTAACGATAAATTATATTATTATAAATGCTACTTCAACGATAACTTGCTATGTAAAATATTGAACGAAGCTAAAAGGATACAAACACCAATGACAGCCAATTCTATGATCAAACCCGAAAAAAAATTTCCGCATATCTCGATCAAATATGTAGTAAGCATGACGCATAATGATATTCTTTGTAACAAGATCCAATAAGTTGCGATCTTGATATAAGCACCTGACCCATGAATTATTTACATATGTCAGTATAAACTAAGAATTGTATAGTGTAGAAAAGGAAATTCATTCAGTAGACAGGTTTCGTCCTTATTAAGAACTCGTCACGTACTGGCTAGACTTTGCCGCAGACAGAGCTCGAACCTGGGCACGTCTAATTCGGAATCTGATGCTGTAAAAACTGAGCCACCCTGCCAAACGCTAAACACAACTTTCAGCCCAGATTCGAGCCCTGTCCGCGGCAAATTCTGGCCACTACATGATGAGTTCACTATAAGGACGAAACCGGTCTACTGGATGAATTGCCTTTTCTACACTATACAATTCTTAATTTATACTGACATATTTAAGTAATTAATGGGTCACACGCTTATATCAATATAAAAACCCGGATTATAGTAATTACTATTACCGCCCGCGCAATCAACGTTCGTTTAAGATCCAATAAGCACGAAATTCACATTTGCGTGAGAGTATATTATTATTTTCTCGCTGCATTGGGCATTTCATTGTGGTTCTGTTTGAACTAAATTGTGAATGGTTACTTGAATCGCAATATATAATTTCAAAAATTATTGAACATAGTTCAATCAGTCCTCCATCGCCATATTTGATTTAGCAATCCCTAAATTAATTTATAAATTTCGAGCAGAAGAATTTCTTTTTAAGCCGAGTGCGAGTTTGATATAAACAGCAAACTTGTCGTATTGAGCCAGTCGCGCATCCAAAAACAACCTGAAGTTAAGCACACGTACTGATGCGTTTCGACCTATGATGATAATCGTCAGAGCACGACAGAAAACTGACTAGTGAGGATCAACCTGCAATTCATACTTAATGGAAGGAAAATTTGATATGCGGTTATCACATCTCGACTGAAATTGCCGTTCTGGTTTGCAAAACCTACAGCTCGTGTACAGCGGAAGGAATCAGACGATTTTGCAACAAATTAGACGTTGAGCGTAAACTCGAGGTGACGCACGCAATTGATTGGTTTCCTTTTTTACACTATCTCTATGTTTACATATTTCTATCGTGTTTTGCCTTCCAATTTATATAAAAAGAGATGTTCATTAGTAGATACTTTAGGAGATAATGAGAACGAAGTGTTTCTTGTATCTGATAAATTTCTTTTTGTTTTGGCTCATGGGAAGAGTACAATTAATTTTATTAAAGCTTGCATTTCAAAAGAAAAAAAAAGTTTCTCAAAATTGGCTTGTGCGAAATTACGCACTGGCTTTTCTTCAATTATTTATCACATAAGTATTTATAAACAATATTCTATGTTAAAATATGGCACTCATTAAATATCTGTCAAAGATAGTATCAAGATAATGATTGTGATACTATTTCAACTATATAGAAAGGGTAGTAGAAACTCGTATTTTGTAAGCTTTCGGGCATTTAAACTCAGAAGTACGTTCAAAAATAATTATGCAAACCATGGTTTGGTTGAGAAAATTACACTATCTACTCAAAAGTTTATTGTTACTCGTATTTGAATGTCTTTCTTCATAACCGATTGTATTGCCAAGATAGTAGGTAAAATAAGTAAATTCCGCCAAACGTAGGTGAATCGCAAAGCCAGAAGAGGAAACAGGCCGGAATAACGATCCGACTCGATGAATGCAGAATCGAGACATGCGGCTCAATCCGGGTATTTGATCACTACACGAATGATTACGAGAGAGAGAGAGAGTTATGAGGAACTTATTCAAAACACATTATTGATATGTATCGTGGTGCAGGCTTCTAAAAATGAGTCGTTTGTGCTGGTCATGCTCTCTTTGTTTAATACTCTTTGTTTGATAGAAATTATTTTTTGTTAGGTTCGCCATGGCTGACATATGGCTGCAGACCATTTAAAGTTTAATGCTTTGTGTTTTTTTAGGTGCTTATGTTTTTTCTGTTTTTAATTTTCTCGCTGACATTAACATATTTTTTATTTTATTCGTTCTATATATATATATAATAATATATATATATATATATATATATATATATATAATCAGGTGCAAGAAGAGTTTCTGTTCTCTCATATTCTTTTTAATTATCTACACTACAAATGAGTGTATATATATATATATATATATATATACATAATGCCGTTAAAAATGCAAAAGTTAGTAAATGCAATTTATTTATTAGTCTGGTAACGTTCTTATTAAACACTTATTAGCACTAGCCAAATTCTTTTAAAAAATTGCAATGGATTTTCTATGATATGCTGAGTTAGCTCGAATAACATACATACAAAATAATTGCGCACTACATGAATTAAATATGATTTTCTCAAAGGGAACTTTACTTGTCTATAACGACGGATAGGGGTTGGCTAGTCAAATCACTCGGGACCGCCTGAAACACACACTGACAAATGAACTTAATCTTATATTATACTGAAGACTAATGCAATAAGTTGTTTCGGCGGCATAAAATATGAGTTGCATGACTCTTAGCCAAATGATTCCAAGATTGAATCTCTGTTACACAGATTCTGGCTAATAATGATGAGTGCTCTGTACAAACGAAACCGGTCTAGCAGGTGACTTGTATTTGGCAATTTTTGCAGGTATATTTTAGAACAATACAATGCATATAATAAAATATGCTTCCTATTCTTCATTTTATAGCATAAATTTATCCATAAACAGACATATTTTATAACTATCTTGTTTTTGATCTCAATTTGTAATTTATTTAAGCCAATCTATGTGAAATTTCTGAAAGTGAGCTACTGCTTACCTTCACAAAAATTAACCTTGTGTGTTTATTTCTATTTCCGTATGCCACAGTGCCTGTCTGACAACATTTAAGCTATTTTACTCGTCAGATTGTTTATCAATTTATGTGTTACGCTACTTTTCTCCTTACATCGGTTTGCCATACCATGTTTTTAGTATTTAATTCAATAGGTACCATATAATGCTTATGCCTATGTTGGTGTTTGGTTTGTGCATGGTAGAGTTTATTGTCCCGTTTGTGACATAATTCAATATGTTAGTGCTATTCTCATTGTATCCTTTTGTATTTGTATGTTTGTATTTTTATATATTAAAATATTCCTACAACGTGTACTTTATTGTACAGAAATGGATACACCACCATCTAGCTAGATCACGTAAAAAATGCTCATGTACGGTACCGGGAAAGAAAATGTAAAAGCTAAACTGAGGTAAATGTGAGGATGAAAAATAACGTTAGCTAGTAAGTTGTCCATCATAGCAACAATAAACGATTGAATCAATACGATTAAGTTAAAATTACCAAGGACGTTTGTTAAAATGTTAGTTGCTCAAATAAAGTGGGAAGATTTCTCAAAAATATTGTTGTAAGCAATTAAATGACTAGACATCAACACCGTAATAATTATAATTTAATAAAAAATAATAAAATATCATCAATAATACTTTCAATAGTAATTAAAAAAATAACAACAACATAAATAATAGTAGTAGTAATAATAATAATGACAACCATTAATACCTATAAAAAATAAAATTATTAATAATAATGATAGTAATACTAACAATAATAACAATAGTAATAATAATGATAACAATAGAAATATAAAGTACAAGAATATTAAAAATGATAATAAAATGATAATTATAATATTAATAGTAATAGTTATAATAGTAAAAATAATGACAATAATAATAATAATTCAAAAAATAATATTAATTATAATAGTAATAATAGTATCAATAAAAAGAGTAATAGTAATAACAATAAAATATATTTTTATAACAATAATAATAACAATGATATCCACAAAAATAATATTTTATTTATAATATTAATCATAATCTTGTTAATAATATAAATATTAATAATAATAAAACATCAACAGCTATTACTGATATTTTTAGTAATATCAGTAGTGGTATCAGCGGTTGTAATAATGTTAATGATAATGATAATAAAAATAGCAACGATAATGACGATCAGAATCTCCATTATCATCAACTTCAGCCTAATTACCGCCATATTATTATTATTATTTGTATTATTATTATTATTATTAGAATATATAGCGTAATAATATATATATATACATACAATATATATAATATATAATAAAATATATAATACAATATAATACTATGCAATAATAATAATTCTTGTAATAACACTACTAATAAAATAGTAATAATAATAATAATAATAATAATAAAAAAAAAAAATATTTGTAACAAAATCAGTACTGCTACTAAAAAAACTACTTGTAATTCTAAAAATAATAATTGTAATAATGATAATAACAATCGAATCAGTTGTAGTAGCATTAGTAGCAATGATAGTGAAAATGATAATAACAATAACAATATTGATAATTATCATCATCACCATCCTCAACTTCAACCTTATTACCACCATATATTTATCATTAATATTGGTAGTATTACTATTATTATAATGATTATCAGCAAGTTGTTCATTAATAGAATTAATATTATCAAATATTAACCAAACCTTTCTTGCCTATTTTGATTTACTTGCCATTTTTTGTAGCTGGTGAAATTTCGTTCCGCTTCAAAGACTGTTGACTAATGCTCGCTTTCCTCTATGGTCTGAGACAGTTGCATGATTTGCAGTCAAATATCAGGTACATGCATCGAAGTTGTCATATAGTACTAAGAGAATACTCATTTCAATCAGCCAAAAACAGCAAACAAGATAGAGAGCATACCACCATTTTTCTCATATATTAAGCAATAAAATCGTTAGTGGATGTCTGGCTATGAACACTATAAAACAAAACAGAAATAGGTGTCTGCAGGTATCAGCTAGAGCGAGAGAAAGAGAGGGAGAAAGATAGTATGTAAGAGAGTGAGAGAAAGGCGTAATTAAACTGAGTTGTGTTGAAAGACTTCTCTAACCAACCAGATTCTTAGGTTGCTGTAAGAGAATAACAATGAAAATTCCTTTTTAAATTCTTTCTCTTGGATGTGCGTAGAGCACAATAAACTTGTTTTCAAATATTCAGCAACAATCTGAGTGGATATTTTGCGCTCAAATATACATTTATATTTATTTCTATACAATATATATATATATAATATTTCTAATTGTGTCTGTGGGGGTATTCAGTTTCGTACGAATTGATAAAACTCATTTTAACTTAATACATTTATGTTCTCTCACTCATATTTAGGCCATAAAGCTTGCATACGATTTTTTCCCTGTGTCGTTTCCTCGTGTAACTCAACATAAATTAGGCTTAAAAGCAAGTATTTATTATTGGAAAAGGACACCTGTGTGTGTATTTATAAAATAATTACCTGTTATTGATTAATTGTTGTATTAATCAATGAGCACCAAAATATTGTGTAGGTGGTTAACCAAGTAAAGTATCATTGAGAAAACGAACAAAAATCGCATCATATTTTACTGAAAATAATTGAAAACACTGAAAACTCAGCTTATTTAAGAAAAGAAAAAAAATTATTTACGATTAAATGGATTCATGTAAAGTGCAGACATGTTATACGTGTAAAGTGGTTACTTCTTAAAGTTGGAAATAATACGTTGTTCCTAGATGAATGAATTTCTAACACGAAAGAGCTGCATACTTTGTATTTTTTGGTCACTTCCCTTTTAGATTCTCCAGCACCTACTGTAAATTTGAAACTCATTACCATTTGAAAACAAAATATTTCTAATATTCTTTTTTTTTGTTCAACAACAACATTTTTATTTGGACTGAAATAACTTCCAATTTAATTGTGAAATAATGACAGCCGTAAATGATATGCGAGACAGAGTAGCTGATTCTGGATTCAAAGATATGGTAAAATCTGGCTTCAATAGTTTACGAGGGTAAGTGTAAAAATATGTTGACATTCAAACAGAAATGCGCATCACATAAATGTTTATGGCGATGCATACATTGTCATTGTACATAGTAACGTATCACGAAAATTAATCCCTATTTATTCAAGCGTGTAGCATGTTGAAATACGATTCAATTTAGCACAATATAAGCGTTCTTTCCGTTCAAAGCACGTAAAATTTATTCATTTGGAATCCCAGCCTAGTACTATACCAATTTAAAAAAAGAAAAAGAAATTACATCATATAGGAGTCGCTTTTTTAACATATTATTCATTAATATCAACATATATCTAGATGCTCAGAACGAAATACTTCTTGTATCTGATAAAATTTCTTTTTATTTTTGCACATGAAAGAGTAAAATAAACATTGAATTTAGTTTTACAAAACGATTCAATTAAAAAATTTTCATATTTCTATTTAATTCAAGATGAAAGAAATTTGGTACTCGTTAAACTAATAATGAATTTAAAATTTTAAAGCAACTCAATTTCTTTTATTTGGAAAATCAAGGACAACAATAGGTCATATTTTTGCAATAATTGGTCTCAACTTGCATATGTTTATCATATAAAACCATATTAATATATTCATATTAAAGTATATTTATGCTCGTTAAAATGTTTTAATATGTGCTAATATTACTCAGGCATTTAGGTCAATAATTTATAAAACTATGAGCTCATAAGAGAGCCTAATAAGGAAAATTTTAAAATCAATGTAGTGCTCAATTCGCATTAATTAAAACAAATATGAACAAGGAGATTATAGTTGATCATTTTTTTTTATTTTAGTGAAATTAAGAAGAGTTTGCTATGACAATATATATCGAGAAACTGATAAATATACGTTTATATTGTTCTGAAAATGAGACCTATTCCGAAATTCGGTTAACTTTCTCTGATTTTTTTTCTGATTTATCCTTTTTGTTAAATACTTTATGGCACCAGCGCTTCATCGTTCCTTTACTCGAAAAATAAGCAAAGATAGCGACCACAACATAGCCTAATTTTAAAATAATAACGAAAAAAATTATTAATCTTATTTTAACTATTTAAACAATACTGTAACTCCAAGCGTAAGATTTTATCAAGATTTTTTCGCAGTTTAACCTGCACTTCTTGCAGTTCTTAGATTTCATTTTAGCGGATACTGAGATTCACTTATCCATAAAGCTCAGGTTATCAACGTTTTGTCAATTATTTACTGGAATCATTGACAGAGCTCCCTATAATTGCTACAAATTAAAGTCATATTTAGAGCAAATTGAGCAATCACGTTTAAAGTTTCTCATTTTCCTTCGTTGTACATTCTATGTAAGAGATTTTTAGCATTATGGTATTTTTTAATTTTGATGTTGGCTGCAGAATGTGTTTGATCTATAAATGTTTTTACATTTCCAATGTTAAACACGTTTAGTTTGTTATTTACTGGAAAGCATTTTGGTGTTTACCATGAAAAAGCAACAAAACAGAGGCATAGTATGAAACCAAATCCTGAAATTGCGTGTAAACAAATATATACATAATTTGTCAGGAAATACTACTCAGATATATTTCTTCAATTGCTGCGCAGACGTTTGATAACGATAATACTTAGGTTTAAAAGTAGATGACCTGCGATTGATAAAAGCTCATTGAATTAAACGGACTTTGAATTATTTTGATTCATTTTACGACATATATGATTAATAATCATGTTCATATAAATAATGGTACTAAAAAATCAGTTCTAATCTATTTGAGCGATCATCAATCCAGCAAAAATAAGTACAGTATGAAAACAAATTCAGTAATCTCGTTTAAACTGATTGACCTATGCCTCTACGTACATTCGTATTTAGAAAAATTTCAGAAATAATCTTAAGGTTTGATTACAGATAACAACCAAATAACATGATGTATTGTACAATGCCAAAACACGTTAAATTCCATAACTGGCTCTACGGTGTGTTTGACTTACGTTTGTATTTTCATATATTTGCATGCTATGAAATTTAAACTTATATTTATTGAAATGATAATTAGGACTCAAAGAAAAACTACCTTGACAGACAAGTAATTAAAGAAAAATCAGTTATCATGTTTAAACTGGCTCACTTATTCGTGTTCTTACGTTCTTATTTAGAGTCTGGCCAACACTAATCTTAAGATTTACTAAAAGATCTCTCCTGAATTATATAAGATACGCACTGTATACTCCATGACCAAAAATTCTAAGATTGCCTCTACATCGAGTAGGATGCAAGTATACAAGAACTTGTTTACTGATAGCAAAGTAATGGTTCTTATTTATTAAAATTCGTTAAGATTCACGCCAAAAAAGTAACACATATAGACAAATTTGAAAAAAACTCAACTCACCAAACTCGGTAGATGTATTTTTTTCAATTGTCTCTGTGTTTTACTGGTTAGAGGTTTGCTACAAAAAATATAGTTTTAGTTCACGGATAATTGTTAAATTAAACGATTTCTCAAAAGATTTTAAAAGATGCATTCGGTTGCGCAGTGCTGTCCTTCTTGTTGTGGATTTGACCGCATTTTTCTTGTGCGGGACAATTGATAGCACTCATAGGTCGGTAAAATCTTGAATTTTTCTCATTTTCAGGTGATGTAATTTTTCGCCTCAATTGATGGGTTCTCACTTGTCCCTTCTTCTTTAAGCCTTCAATTAGCTGATTGTCTGAAAATGACGTCGGAACAAGATTTTCCATTGTTCTTTTTCCAATTTTTTAAACACGAATTTCCAGGTTCATCTTCAGGGTCGACACAATACGCACAGGAGTAAAACACAACTTGTGGCAAATGTGGAATCCTCATTCAAGACAGATATATTTATATTTATTTTAAATCCAAATGTATTTTTAATTGTCTTCCTAATATCCGGTCTTCATACCTAGTCTCTAATACTCAAATGTATAAAAAAACTTAGCCTTGTCCGTCTACGCGCACACAACCACCTATAAACATGTGTATTTTACTAAAGTGACATTTTATTGAATAACTATAAGCACACCTAATGGATTGACACACACGCCAATCCATGATGTTTATATTTTAATTTCTGTTCCGGACGCATAGAAAGATCAACGAAACTTTTGATTTCAATCCTGCAGTAATCCTCACATGCCCCCAGTTTACCTAATCCCATCCAGCTTGCAATTGGTTATAGACCGAGAGAGAGGTTAATAAAACTGTTGAAAGAATGTACAGTATTATTATCATTTTGACCGAATACGAAGTCTACACTAACGAAATCGGTTCTCAACCAAATACACATTAATACTCATATCCTATATAAATTAGTTTCTCCATTAAAATATCTGTGTCGAAATCATCTATATAGCTATATAATAAATTAGTATTATTTTATATATATATTTTTTTTAAATTTTATTTACTTATTTATAATTATATATATATATATATATATATATATATATATATATATATATACTATATATATATATTCATCCATACATGATTTCGACACAGATATTTTAATGGAGAAACTAATTTATATAGGATATGAGTATTAATGTGTATTTGGTTGAGAGCCGATTTCGTTAGTGTAGACTTCGTATTCGGTCTTGTCAAAACGATAATAATACTATACATTCTTTCAACAGTTTTATTAACCTCTCTCTCGGTCTATAACCGATTGCAAGCTGGATGGGATTAGGTAAACTGGGGCCATGTGAGGATTATTGCAGGATTGAAATCAAAAGTTTTGTTGATCTTTCTATGCGTCCGGAACAGAAATTAAAATATAAACTTCATGGATTGTTAATCCATTAGGTGTGCTTATAGTTATTCAATAAAATGTCACTTTAGTAAAATACACATGTTTATAGGTGGTTGTTTGCGCGGAGGGGGACAAGGCTAAGTTTTTTGTATACCTTTGAGTATTAGAGACTAGGTATGAAGACCGGATATTAGGAAGACAATTAAAAATACATTTGGAATTAAAATAAATATAATTATATCTGTCTTGAATGAGAATACCACATTTGCCACAAGTTGTGTTTTACTCCTGTGCGTATTGTGTCGACCCTGAAGATGAACCTGGAAATTCGGGTTCGAAAATTCGGAAAAAGAACAATGGAAAATCTTGTTCCAACGTCATTTTCAGACAATCAGCTAATTGAAGGCTTAAAGAAGAAGGGACAAGTGAGAACCCATCAATTGAGGCCAAAAATTACATCACCTGAAAATGAGAAAAATTCAAGATTTTACCGACCTATGAGTGCTATCAATTCTCAAAAGATTGTCCGATCCATTCTTCGTTTGATATGTATACTCGTTACAATCTTTGGGTATTTATTTATTAGAACACTATTTATGATTTACGACAAAACGAAGCACAATTAATAATTAAAGGAAACACTCGTTAAACCTAATTTATTTAATTATCTGCGTATATTCCTAGTTTGATTTTTGTCAAAAGACTAAGTTTTGTTCGCAGATAAGTGCTGATTACAAAGAGTTTTCCCTGGAACAGCCTCGTGTTAAAATATTAAATCTTGCTCTACACTGTCCGATTTATACTTTTCTCGATGTGTCATCTGCTTCAAATTTGTTGGCTCTATTTAATGAAACGAACGTTAAGATAAACGCCAAAAATTGAAACCACTTAAAAAAAGTACAAAGCCATATTCAGCAACCTTATAAAAAATTGTAAACTTTTACCTCTTCGTATATTTTTGTTATAATTTATTCATATATTCGTCTGAGAGTATTCCTGGTTGGAGTTTTGATATTTTAATCAAGATTGCGATTTTCGGTACAAACATCTTCCCCATAATTTACATACATTTGTCAGTATAAACTAAGCATTGTATAATGTAGAAAAGTCAATTCATCCAGTAGACCGGTTTCGTCCTAATTGGGAACTCATCACGTACTGTCCAGAATTTGCGCGGACAGGGTTCCAAACTCAGGCCTCTTTAGCGTACCTTTAGACCTAAAGTTCCAACTTACCACCCAAAAATTGGGAAGGTGTTTATATCTAGATAGCAAACTAGAAGTAATTAATTTTTATCACTACCCGTGAAAGCAATGTTTATTTAATAAATTTGGAGTTTGATTGCAGATAATTATTGTATGAATGAGTCAGCGCACAGTATTCTTTCCATATTAAAATACCAAAGTTGACGATAAAGCAAGTCTGGTCTATACAGTTTTTATATATCTACTGGTAGCAAGTCATGGTTTTGATTTAATGGAGCAATCGCTAGAACGCGGATAAAATTTTACACGAATGAACGCAGTAACAAAGGTAATAAAGCAATTGCATTTCATCCGATTCATTTATCTTTCATTGTAAACTCCTGACTATAATCTTGTTAATTGTAATCTTAACACTTAATCACAGATAATTTTTGATAAAACAAGGTTCGCATGTGTCCATCACGTTTTAAAATAAATAAATCGACTGATACATGCATATTCTTATGTACCCAAATGTGCCAATTTTTTTGTTCTTATTGACTGATGCCATCGCTAGGAATTTCAATTAAAAGTACCAAAAATAAACACAGAAAAAAAGAATAGTCACAAAGTTATCTCGAATTTATTCATATACCCTATATATTATCTCAAAAATTGGGACAGGTGAATGGCAAAATATCCTATATGATAGTGTAGACAATCAGTAATGGGGTTAACATTGTATAAAGTCTTCGACAATGTGACTTACTCTTTATATTGGATGTACCGAGCGTGTAAAATTTACTATCCCAATGGTTTTCAAATTACTGAGCTTGTACGGAATACCAAGACAAGGCTCTTCAAGATAGGTTCAATTTCACCATTACTACGAATTATAACTAATAATTTACACTTGTTATTCTAGCAAATACATAAAGTCTGGTCTCGACCCAACTGATTAGTTACTAGGTACGAAAACACCTAATTCAAAATTGCATATACATAAGTCCTCCACAACAGGTAATACATAACTCACAGCATTAATTTATTTGTTATGATGAGCTGCGGACTGATGTAAGTTCTCGTAAATGTGTTCCAAAATATTTCCATTGAATGAGTTGCTTTGAAAAAAGAAATGTTAGCTAAAATATGTTGATATGTTTTCATGTGCATGCAAAACATAATAATACGTGAATAAGCAAAAACAAGAGATAAAAATAAGTTGGTTTTTTCAGCAATGTAAAGGGGACCCAAAATGTTAAAATATTTTCAAGTGAGAAAATTTTAACTTGAATTATATGCCAAATGTGTGCGCACTACACGGCGAATCCGTTGCTAAAACCTGAATGCGATATATTTCAACAGATAATAAATGGATATCTTATAGTTGACTTTAGGCAGACTGTGCACTTTCTACCTTCCTTTTTAATATTACTTCAACTGTTGCTATTTCCCATACGAGTAAATGTACTGAAAACAAAGAAATTTACAATAGATTTCCATTTAAGTTATTTATTGTGGAAGATTTGAATATTTGTGCTGTACAAAATTTTATATTTCTGCTAAATATTCTACATTGTTATGACGATTCGCCTATATTTACTTAAAAGAAGTGAAATTTATTTCATTGCAAACCCAATCAAAAACTGCTATGTTTTGGATGACAATCTCATGCGAGATGAATTTTTAGATGGGAATATATATTAAAGTAACATAAATTTAATAACTTGTTGGTTTAAATAATGAAACAAAGGTCTAGCGAAAAAAACGGAATAAAGAGTTCACTAGAAAACGAAGTTTATGAAATTGCATTAAATAATTCCCCACTGAGACACGCGAAGTACGTTTCAAGTTAATCTGGAAACAGAGTCCGATTTAAACGAACCACAATAAAGCTAAAATTATGCTTTCCCACAAGATATTATCTAGAATAATCTTTCAATCAATCTTGAAAAACTTTTAATGGAAATCAACAGCACTTTGAAATGCAAATATAATAATTTTAGTTAACAAGTTGGAAATATAAACTCATGCATTATAAATAAATGCTTTATAACTGTATAACATACAATATATTATATTCAATAGACTCTTTGCAGTTCAATTCCATGCGAACAATTTCTAATTTTACAACTGTTAAAATATAGAGGAAAAATGTAAAACAATTGAAATTATCTTTATTTAAACAAGTTCAAGATACAAAGCATTTATGCGTTTTATTATTAATGAAGAATATTCGATCTATATTTTAATAAAAAATCAACTACAAAAAATCTCGAATGATGTTAATGTGCCAGAATGAATTTTAATCGCCACGGGGCATATCATTATATTCTTGGAATAGAAAATTTTAGTTTTTGAGTTTATTCGAAAGAGGCTAAACTTTTTCTCGAGGAGACAAAAAACCCGTCGATATGAATTATAGAAAGTTTTCTTATTTAAAAATATTGAAGATTATATTATGGTAGAAGAAAAGTAGCTTAAAAATTATTATATATAGATTTCGTTAGGAAAATTTAAATTGTTTTAACTGATAATTATAAATATTTCAATCCTTTCCTATTTCAATGAATATATCACATCATGAAAACCGTTTTATGTGTCTTAATAAGTTAGCTCACAATATTTTTCTCTAATTTGCCTTTGAATTCTCGTTAAAGACGAAACATTAATAAAAAGCTTGTTATCCTTCCGATTGTTTTTTGCAAAATATTTTTCCACTTTCAGTTTAATAAAAGCAATTTTCCAATTAATCTTGGTTTCTGAAACATTTTTCCTGCAATTCTTTAAATCAAGTTCGCGAGATTGAAGTAAACACCAATCCCGTTATATTTAACCGGTCGTCGAACATCATAACAAAACTATCGCAAGTCGCAACGCATTGGTGCGTTTCAACCTTCCATGATCATCATCAGATTACGAAGGCAAACTGACTATCGAGGATCAAACCGCATTGCATATATATGGAAAGCAACATTAGATATGCGGCTCTCACCTCTAGTAGTCTTGCCGCGGTACACTTATGATGATCATGGAAGGTCGAAACGCGTCAGTGCGTTGCGAATGGCGGTATTTTTGTTATGTTGTTCGACGCCTGGTTAAATACCATGGGATTGGTATTTACTTCAAGCTCGCAAACTTTATTTAAAGATTTGTTACCACCATCTGCTAAATCAATTATTGCTTAATTTTTTATAAATATTACGATGACATTAAGAGAAAAATTCACAATATTGCATTAATTTGTGCAAATGGAAAACAGTTACATGTACTTTGCATATAAAGGATTTAAAATTTAAACTTAAAATTATATTCAACAAGGAACAACGTCTCAATTATCTTTTGAATGTTTGATATTTAGCTTCATAATTAAAATTACTTTTCTATATTATTCATTCGATTTGGCGAGGAAATTTGTAACAACTGTTGCTTTAGTTATCACAATCTTATATATTGTAAAATATCAATGAAATCAAAGATGCATTAAATTAATCGGTTGCAGAAAGAATGCTGTCGTTAATAGGCAAGACTGAATGCGTTCACTAATGGTTAGGAGCATCAAGAAATACACACAAACTAAATACAGAATATGTTCGCAACAGGTTGAAACAAATTAGGTAGTTATTATAATCAAGGTTGCGATTTTGATATAAGCACCTGACCCATTAGTTACATACATATGCCAGTATAAACTCAGAATTGTATAGTGTAGAAAAGGAAATTCATCCAGTAGACCGATCTCGTCCTTATTGGGAACTCATCACGTACTCT
Organism: Eudiplozoon nipponicum; assembly: GCA_029291075.1. NCBI lineage: Eukaryota > Metazoa > Platyhelminthes > Monogenea > Mazocraeidea > Diplozoidae > Eudiplozoon > Eudiplozoon nipponicum. The sequence continues at coordinate 102,532 of JAQBSW010000276.1, forward strand.
CCAGAATTTGCTGCGAACAGAGCTCGTACCTGGGCACATCTGCTCGCGGAAAACTCTGGTCAGTACATGATAGGTTCCCAATATGGACGAAACTCGTCTACTGTATAAATTGCATTTTCTACACTTTACAATTCTTAGTTTATACTGACATATGTAAGTAATTTATGGGTCAGGTGCTTATATCAAGACCGCAACCTTGATAATAATAATTGTTATGACTGCCCGCGCAACCAATGTTCGTTTAAATATATAAAAAAGTTAGTTACCTGTTCAGACGATAATATACATAAGATAACGAACATAGACGTAAAGAAAGTGCCAGCTTCCATCTAATATATTGGCCAAATCAACAAAATGGCGATCTCTTTTTAAGTAGGCAGATAATGACAAGATAAAAAGCGGCCAGATAACGATGGTCGGGTTTTACTTTTGATCCTGAGTAATACATAATAACAATCAGTTCACAATAACCTAAAGGAATTTAAGTGAGCACGGATATAAACAACATTGTCGAGACTTTGGTAGCTGTAGTCGATAATCTCGCTTGTCCGTGCGACAGCACGGCGGTTTTTGAGACGTGTTGCTTCAGACCGCGTCGGAAGAATAGGTCTTGACTACAATTAATGGATCTTTGGAACTCAATATTCTTTCCCGCCAACAGAGCCGCATCGAAAACCTATTCAAGGTTACAAACTCGGTTATTGCAATTGACATTTACATATTCAAAGAAGGTACAACGAACGGGAAATTGAAACGAGGAGATTATGTAAAATTAATCCATTTATAATCATTTTTAATAATCACCTCCAGTTCAGGCTCAATGACCAAACATACTTTTCCTGTTTTGTGGCGGCTTCTTTAGCAATTTGTGAAGCGCTGTGAATGCATAAATTGCAGCCTGAGTTTTACATGTAGAAAGAGCGTGCTCGAGACGCAACTGGAAGCGATGCGCGTCATTTTCTTATAGGTTCGCCTTATATATAAATATATATTATATAGATATAATGTGATAATAAGGAATGCAATCTCAAATATTGCTTCAAAAGTGGTTGTTCTAAATATGGTTTCTCATTTTGCGCAAATCTAACTCTGATTCACGCTGAATATTATCAAAATATTTCTAAAATTCAAGCTGGTCTATGGTTTTAGAAAAAATATTTCTAAAATTCAGGCTGGTCTATGGTTTTAAAAAAAATTTCTCTGCAGAATGAATCAAGCGTTGTAAATGTGGTCATTAAAACGGAAAATTTTTACTTGATTTAAATGTTTATGTTCTACTTCCTTTAGAAAACCAAGCTATAGTTATTGCTAATCGCGTTTTAAGCAGGCACACAATGATTTCGAAGAACTGATTAAATATTACTGTGCTTTTGTGAATACAGTGAAAAGAATTAGAATACTTTGCAAAGCATATATTTTAACTGATTTATGAAATTTTTCTATTTATTTTTTAACATACGTATAGAAGAAATAAAAAATTTATGGCTATAGATTGAAAAAAAGTATCATAAAATATCCGTATGGCTAGAAAAATATACTAAAATTTTGCAGCTACTTTACTTTCTCCAATTGCCCATAATTTACTAAAGTAAAACTCAATGAACTTATTGATCTTTCAAAGAGTAAAGTAAATTAAAATTGGGACTTCGAAGAGCTATTTCATTTTTTGTGTTCACATAATATTTCCTAATTTTGAAGGAGCGCCTTCTCCAGATTATAAGAATAAAAGCTTAAATTCTCCTGCATTTGAATTAGACTTGCTTGTATTTCTGCATTGGCGAAAAGAAAAAGAATCCCAAGTACCTACCTAGAATGGCATTTATTACATAGGTCCCAAATTTACAAGCCTAAAGCATTACAGACAACTGTGCTAATGATAGGATTTTATATCCGACTGGGCTATGCACCATATTCGTTCCTTATGGGCGGGTTGTTTTGTATCACGCGGAATACAGTAAAACGTAAAATCAAGGTTGTGCTGCTTCACATTTTAACAAAACGTCATAGAACAAATATTTCGCACACGTTATTATCTTCCCCGCCGTGTTTGCAGTACCAAATTGCAGCGTTTTAGGGCTTCTCCATTCAAGAACGGATCATCAAATAATTCTTGCCTGATAAGATATTAAACTCCTCGCCAAATATACAAAGAGCGACCACCACGATTTTGCTACTTCTATTCACAACAAATAGATATAAATCATGATTTGGCGGACGGGTTGTTTCTTACTTTCCAAGTACCAAAATAGGAACCTTTAAGTTTTTTACGTCTTTTTCGTCAAAAAGAGTCATCAATCAATGAAAATCTGGAAGAGTTATTCGGTTTTCTGTAAAACAAAATATCAAGGAAGACAAATAAATTTGCTTCCCAACCTCAAATTAGCAAACACATGTCTGTGCGGCACAGCATTTTGCAATTAACGTTAACAATTTATGAACAAATGCCCAGATTAAGCTTGTCCGCAAGAGTCGAGCCTAATCTTGATTTTCTTCACTAGGTATCGGCCTCCCACACATCGGACTCAGAATGTCGCCTGGAATGCCTTAATCGTAGTAAAGCAAAACAATAACTGAAGCGAAATAATTTCACGATTTTGGAGCGACTTCTCCAAGGAATTCCCGGCGCTGAAGCCGTTAGCTCATCCTTTGGTCAAATCTCTTTATTTTAACTTATATAATGTGGGCCTATTCCAATTCACAATCGATACAGTACTTCCATTCTGGCCAGAATGATTGCTTTCGCATATCTGTGAGTGAGTCAAGTAAAACAAGATTAGCATTAAATAAATAATTTAGTGAAAATAGTAACAGAACGTCTTGGGATTATACAGCGTAAAAATTCAACACTAGCAGCCAATAATTTTCAATAAACTATAAGTGCTCAAATGGCGTGATAGTCTATCATTGCGGTCATCATTTATTCATGAAATAACTTTGTTAAATAGAAAGAATTATTTACAGAGTAGCAAAAATTTCTATGTAGCTAGCCAAGAAAATTCAGCAGAATCAGAACATATAAATCACTTTACTTCAGCGTGGCTACCTAGTTGATATAGTTTCTTTAAAGCAGAAATTTAATTAAAAGTTAACAAATTATACACATACTGTCCAAAGTACAAAAGGGTGCACTTAATAAGACAGCGTATAAAGCGACTTTCTTCCTATGCAATTGGGGTACTCCAATTAATTAATGAATTATCTTAAATAAAAGTACGTAGACTATATGCACATATTAACTAAAAGTTCAACATAAGAAATATATATATATAACTCATAAATATGATGATTACATCAGGCATTCAGTTCTAACTATCAAACTATAATGTGGAACATATAAAGCAATCAGTTCCATTTATCAGTTAGATACTGTTCGTTGCGGAGACCAAATATATATGCAGTTGGGTATTAGGTGTTGCGCACTTTGTACCTAATTATTTCAAACATGACAAGAAGTATAGACCAAAGGTAACATGAACGTAAATTATAATCTCATGCACATACGTTTCGTGCTTATATGCGATTAATCAGTAGGAGCCGTTATTACGCTATTTACCCACTATATTTTCCAAAATTTCTCACCAAAATATACAGTGGGTAAAGGGCGTAATACCGGCTCCTACTAATGAGTTGAAATTATGCACGAAAAGAAAGTGCCCATGAGATTATTCGTCCCGTTCATGCTGTCATTGTTTTATCTTTCTGATCGACTTTTAGCTAATTTTTTACTATTTGCGCGACACCTAATACACTGTTCTATTTATTTAAGCTAAGCAGAAAAAATTAAGCCAGGCAGTCAGATCAATCTAGCTAAACTACAACAGTGGCTTCTACAGCTTGTAGGATTGAGCATACAAATTTTTCCGAGTTTGTATGAAAATTACTGTTATTCTTGTCTTGGCGTACATATTGTTAATATTTTATTTTCATATCGAGTAGGCGTTCCTTAATTTTGAATCAGCACATGCCATAGATCTTTTAAAAGAACAACACACATTCTCGTAAGTTTGAATTAAGCTTCTTGATATTTGTGCAATGGCACACAGAGAAATAATACGTTACTCTAATATAAAGTAACGTCTCTAATGTTTTCAGGTGTTATTAACAAGCGCTTTATTCATTTGTAGTTTGGCTAAGAAGTTTTTCAAATTATATTTCCGCACAAAGTGCGAATGTGTTATTATGTTATCCATGAAATGTTTCTTAACTTTGCAGATGCGCCGATATTTGATGGTAAGCATAAGCATTTAAATGCTTCTCCGCTTGAATAACAATTTTCGGTATTCCATCACCAGCACACATAATGATGATGTGTAAATTTGATTTATGAAATAAATTTCATAGTTCTGATCGAGATCTTTTCTCAAAGAAAGGTAAAACGCACATAGATATTCCTGTGTTTGGATAATTATCTTGATATTTCTACTTTGGCGCAAAAACTAAGAATAAATTACTTTTATATCAAGTAAAATTTCCTAGATACGAAGCAAAGCCTTAACTTAAAGTTATGAATAGATAATTAAATTATTTTGATTTTGAAGGGAAATTGTAGATATTTCACGGAGGCTGTGCAGAATCAGATTGTGTTACTTCGATATCTGGAATAAATTTCTTAATTTCGTAGGTGCGCCTCTTCTACATGAAATGAAAAGGCAATTACATGCTCCAAAAATTTGGTAGACTGTTGTTGGCAGTACTGCATGGGCGCACAGAAGGAAGGTATGTTATATTGATATCCGGAAGACGCTTTTTTATTTTAAATGAGCGTCTACTCTGAATGATAAGACCCAGCAAATAAATGCTCCTAAGTTTGGATGAAATAACTAGCTCTTTCTGTGCAGGTGCAATGTTTGATGAAATGACAATTTGATGTTCCAAAAAAGGATAGCGTTAAACAAATTATCGCTTCTAAAATTGGATAAGAATTTTATTGTCTGTAACGGCACACAGAACAACAATGTGTAATATAATATCAAGAAGACTTCTATCAATGTTAATAGAGCGGCTATTCTAGATGATGTAAACACGCCTTAAATGTTCCTTAGATTGCATGAGAGTTCTTTGAATTTCTACATGGCTGCACTAAAAAACGATGTGCTATTTTGGTATCTCGGAGAAATTTATTGATTTAAAAGGAGAGCATTCTTCAGATAAGATGAAAAACACTACAATGCCTCGGAGATTTTATAAAACACCCTCGAAATTTTGCATTGATACACATAGTGAGGATTAGTTAAATTAATATCTAGAAGAAATTAATAATTTGTTTTGAGCTCATGTACAGTATGATAGGATAATTTAATTAAATAATCTCCATTTTTTATTAATGGTGTTGTTATTTCTACTTTGGTGCAAAGTGATCACTTCACCGATATTGGTTGGGTCGTTTATGCATATTCCATCCGAATGAACTATAATTGTGTTGTCCAGCCTAGACTTAATTATCCCTAACTCCGCAGTCGGAGTCATCGTTTGTGCAGATAAAATTCTTACTAAGTTTTCAAATCCGTTAGAAGTCATTTTCCTCAATATAAATTCATTATTTTTACTTAATTATTCATAGGATTTTTCTTGTATACAACACGTCTATTTAGTACAACAAAATACAAATATTCGTTAATTCACATTCACTACTGTGGCTCGAATGCTTCTTCCATCATTGTCATGGTTGCTACAACATAGTTCATGCGCTTATGCAAGGACTTTCTATTGTATTAACGTCAGCTTTAGATAGGACCATTGGAGAGAGCTAGGCCTCAAATTTGGCTACTGCTACATATTCCTCCCTCAGGACTCGGACTTGACAACCTACATAAACGATTATGTGCAACAGCTCGAGGTCCATCGGACATGCTAACAAAAAGAGTATTTTGCAATGCTTCCAAACATTCCACACGATACGGACCATAATTTACAGCATGTAGCACCATGGACTGGACCTTTGCGAGTATGACATAGTCGTCAATATTTAGGTGAGTACGTGTAGGTCGTTTGACATAGGCGTATTGCTATGTGACGCCCACATATTCAGTTAGCTTTTTTAGGCGCAACTGAATATCCACTGTGGTAAAGTGCTCATGAAATTATGAAATTACGATTACAATTAGCAGTCTAATACGTCCCCCAGAGACCATGGTTATCGTAGCGAATCTTGTAGCCGTTGATACTGTAAATCGCATGGCCAGCTCGACCATATGTAATTTGCCTCTCCAGGATCCCAGCGTCTCGTGGCACCAACATTGCAATAACTCTTTCACCGTCCAGTGTGCTCATTCCACTGTCACTTTGATCTTTCCACAACTCGGGCATACAAATGGTCTCCTACTGCACGTATGGCTGCATATCGATTTTATGGAATGCGTGATTTAATGTCTCGACAGGAATATACGTTTATTTCGACAGTCGATCGTCTTAACCTATTTTCTAATGAAATGGAGCACCAATAGTTACGTTAGCGTATTCCATACAGCAAAAGCCATATAGTAGATATCATCATTTATCATTAATTTAATGTACCATTCGCCCGCTACTACCATCGACGCTCCGGAAGCCTGTTACAAATTTTCTATCGTACATTTTACGTGTAGCATCGTTTCCTATACTTCTTTTTCTTTGAAGGCCATCGGGTTCTGAACTGATTTTCGGATGCTCTGCTGGTCCTCTTCTCTTTATCTACAAATCTGAGCATCCCAAAAAAGCGAAACTTGCCGTTTAACCAATACTGTGCAAATAGGCATGGCATGCTATTTGAGCACGGCAATTTACCATGCAAGTTAGTGGTTGCATTTGCATTCTGGTTCGCGTTACGCGTGTACGTTCTGTCGGCTGTCAATACCTACACTGGTGATTTGATAGTTTCACCAACAATTGGCTTCATCCGTGACTCATCTTGTTGTGGTATAACCAGCGAGACGAGCCAATTAACTGCAGAACCTGAACGACGTTATCCACATCGTGATTACAACTCTACAATATAGAACAACAACAACCAGAGTCCACCCAAGGCTCTAGAACATCTTCACACTCTGAACAATTCAGGAGTACGCATTACGAGGCCCTCTTAAGGGCCCCCCTATCAGTAACAAATCTGAATTCAGAGCACCTTAACCGAGTTTGTAACATCGTACGGCATTTACTTGAAGCCGGGGCGTTTACACTCGTATAAAGCGCGTCTATATAGTAAAGCGAAATTCAAATAATTATTATTTCATATTTAATTCTGACACTCGAATGCTGCTTTTAGCCCTGTTCCGTCTGCTTTATCTTAATTCGTTTACCTCTGCAAGAAATTTCTGTTCTATTGACGTCAGCCTTAAATAAGACCAGTGGAGCATTCTTGACCTCAAAGGTGGCTACTGCTTGATTGGTGGAAAGATTTTAGAACATAATACGAAAAATTCTTTAGCTACCTAGTCGCAGCGCGTTTTCCGTGTCTACCGTCGATCGATTAACAATTTGACCTGAAGTAAATGATGATTACGAACCACAAAAATTATATTTCTTTCTTGCACAAAAGCTTGTGGCTATTACACAATCATCAAATGAGATGATATATGTCGGCCTATTAGAGTCATCCGCATCTGTGGGTGCATCTGTATTTGGTTGTTTGAGAAAAAATGGTATTTCACTCCAACTTGCGGCGGATTTGTAAAATTTAACGCAACGAATAAACGAAACAAATAATCCACTCCAACCCTATGTGATCTATTCCTGAAACTACCGGGTGGAACTTAGATTACCTTACTTGATATAAAGCGTGTCTTTTGGCAAATTGGCATCTGGCACGAAAATCTCTGGAAAGTGGCTGTACAATTACCTTAAGCTGTTTCCAATATTCTCAAACACATCTTCGTCTAATGAACGCACATAATATATTCCAAAGTATGGTGGAATCAATCGTGACTGACTTACTCTGTACTGCAGTGTATGTTGTGGTGTATCTGTTTGTGCCACAATGGAACAACATTTGTTTGCTCGGTTACAGTAGGTAGTCTTTTAATTCCTAGGAGGGCCATTATATCGTAATACCTAAGAGATAAGATATGTCAGCAAATGCAGTTCCTCCTAAATTAGTTTCAGCAGGTGGATGTATAATGTTACATACAAGCGTACCACTTTTTAAGGATTATGTGGTGTCCATCACTAGAAAAAATTTTTTATAGATTATTGGAATGATACATTATTATATACCATAATTCGTGGTTACACAACACCCCGTTTTTTGCTAACTGATTCTAAAATATTCCATTTCGATGGGCGGAGTCTATGCAGTCTATGGGTAGTGCAAACGAAAATCAATAAATGCCACTATTCGTGCATTCCCGGTAGGATGCATGTTAATGGTGACGGAAGCCCCAAATGTAGGCATAAGATCAATTTTACAAGCCAACTGATGCCCAGATTATTATGTAATTTTCACTTTCACGAAAGCGGAGCAAAATTATACCGTCACCAAAAAAGTAATATTAGCCATACAATGAATGCTACGAAATATAAGATATTTTGTTATATGTGGACAAATGAACATCTTTACTAATCTAAAATCGCTGGTGCATTTTTAGTCCCTAGGTTTTGAAAAGAATCGAGAGCATCGGGCTATTTTAAAGCCCATGAAATACTGTGTAAAGATTCACCATCGGGCAGGTTTTGAGGATGCTGCCGACGATAAACTCAGCTGAAGTTTTGGTAATCAGCCATAGCCACTAATCAAAGTCTCCAAACTACAGTGTATTGACGCTGCATTCAAGTCCGGCAAATTCAAAACGCGAAACTGATATCTGCAGGAGAATGAATGTTGACGATGCTTCGTTGGTTAGCATTTGCGGAACGAAAGACAAAGAATGCAATGGATAATGCCGGATTTCATACGAACAGAGCTAATTGTATTTGGACATGAAATGTTGGGACAGTCTAGGGCTGGGCACTACATTGTATCATGTTAATCGTGGTTGCATTAGCCTCGTTTGACAAAAGATATTCGTAAATATTGTCAGAACTGCACTATGTACCAGCGTTGCAAAACCAAATAGGGGATAAGGTCACCCTATTGGTTTCAGTATCAAAAGAATAAATAAATCTTTACATTTAGAAATTTTGGGTCCATTGCCTGTGACGTGTAGCGGGGCGGCTTATATCCACACCATTGATTATACATTTAACTGGTGGTTCGAGTATTTATCGTGAAAACAAATCAAAACAAAGAAAATTATAAGCAAAAGGCTTAAATAGGAACCAGATAATGTTGGATGCACCAACTGAGTTCGAGGGATTTATGATAAATTTATAAATACTATGTAAATTATTTTTGTGAAGAAGTCTATCTTGAATAGAAAGTCTGGAAAAACTGTATGTTTAGCAAATAGAAATATGCCTCCACAATTTTCGTCATGAAATCGGATTCAAATGTTACCGCGAACAATAATTGTCCTAACCAAATTGTTTTAAAATTATCGATGAAATGTCGCCTTCTCAGTACAATTTATCTCTTGTCTAGTCCAAATAGAATGCCTTGGACATTGTAAACTGAAATCTGCCTAAACCACTAATTCGTTTTAGCTTAATGAAAGATATAGTGTCTGACTTATCAACCGTAACGTTTAGCTTACCATATTTGTCCGGTAGACGTATAACGATTTAAATAAGTATAGCGTATTATATGGTATTGACAATTCAAACTGAAAGAGTGAGTAACTTACCAAGGAATTAAGATAATATTGTTGTAATACTATAGCTGTAAAAAATATAAATATCGATTTAAATGTATCAATTTGCCTTGAAAATCGCTTTAAGATTAGGCATTACTTGTAAAATTATTTGGAAATCTAAACATATAGCAAATTTTGACATAAAGTAGATAGCTATTAGTCCCTATCTTAGTCAAATATTGGCAAAGGAAAATTAAAAATTGGTCAACGAAAGTATAAAATAAGAACACATTTATTTTCATCAGCACACACACACGAACAAACACTCGGAACAAATCTACACATAACGAACAACCAACTAAACCGCTTTGTGGTTAATTACTCTTGAAATAAATAGATTAAATCGAAAATTAATTAATTCCAAGTTAAAGCTTTTACGAGATTAATTTTTCGTCTATCAATGTAGGTCTTAATCCGATATGCATCGTTTGCCAGCATTTGACCAGGATGCATTTTACCTTGTTTTCATTAAATTTACCTTGCATTTAGGTAATAAATAAATATTTGAGTTTCTAAGACTTACACAATAGATATGGTTTAACATCATTTACGTATATATATATATATATATATATATATATATATATATATATATATATATATATATATATATATATATATATATATATATATATATATATATATATATATACTTAATTACGTGTGTGACCAGTATATATTAAAAATTTCACAAAATTGCAAAGGAAATACATCAAATAAATCGATTCCGTTATTATTAAGAACTGGTTCAAAAACTTGTCGGAATTTTCCATGACTTGGTTATTATGATTAACCACGTTAATTGGGTCGTATATGCGAATTCTCTCAGTGTTCACAATTACTGTTTCATCTAGCCTGCAGTTAATGTATTTAACTTTATTGATAATATACTGACCAACCAGTTAAAAATACCAGATTAAATCATTTTATTAGACAATCAAATGCGCTTTTGTCATTCTTTCAATACAAAAAACTCATGTTGCAGAGTCAACGTCTTATATAGTGTGGGCACCAAAGTGTCATTTTTTAACGGTTTGATTTATTTCTCACATGTGGCGTCATTGCTCTGCTCTTAAGCGAAATTCTTCATCATCTGTATCATTCTAGAAACCAGTTGGATGATGAATTCTATATCGTATTACTCGAGATCTTCAATCGATCGATGTACTCGTTTCTTTCAACGCATAATGACCACCAGTGCACTAGTGATTTCTAATCGGTAAAAACTTCTGTTTGCGCACAGATGACAAAATATATAAACTTCTGTATAGCCGATTGTGCAACCAGTATTATTGTGAAGATATCTTTTTTCACGTCTTAGTAAACACATGACCAAGATAGTGCGCTGGACATCCGTTGGCTTGTAATACTGCTCCCATGCCAATGTCTGAAGCGTTTGATACAATTGAAATCCTTCTCATCGTGAAAGCAAGAATTGGCGTATTTCAATTTCTGCTTAAATTGTATAAACATTGCCTGTGACTTCTCCGTCCAACGAAATGATATCTTAGCATGAGTTAGCTTGGACGAATAATATTTAGATTTATTTTAAAAAACAATTTTTTATTGCGTGAGAGGGATTATTTAATTACATGGCCCTTTTTTGGGTAACAAGGTGTTTCCCTTCACTGTCTTCATTTCGTCTCCGGATTTTATCGGCTTCCTGTATTTTTGCCTATTATATTGGTAAACTCAACACACCAGGATCTTCATAATTGTTAAATCAGGTTGTAAATCTAGTTGAAACTGCTTCATTTAAACTTCAAGGTAGATTTCTTAAGAATAACTGACTTTTCACTATGTGAGTGCGTGCCTTGAATATGTGTATCTATTTGTGTTCATGTGCCTGCACATGTATACTCATAAAAATCAAATTAATATGATCTAATATCACAAACTGTCGATTCAGTAGATAAGCATACAGTGTATTGGCGCGTTTTGTTAGAATTGATAAATAATCGTTTGGATATAATTAACTTTACGTGTGCGTTCATATAAGTGAAACAAAAGTGATGAAATTAATATGCATACTTGACCTATTTGTAAATAAAGTGTAACGAGGGATATCCAAGTAAGTAAGGAGGCAAGAAAATTTGATTATATGGTTGTAAATTTTTTTCAAGGTAAATAATAAACAATTAGTAAAATAATAAGTTACATTACGTTAACAAGTTTAAATAGAAGAAAAGTCATCAAGAATTCAAAAATTTCCAATTGAAATATAGATTATATTAATATTGTAAAGGAAAGGTTCATTTTGACGTAAAGGATTATTAAAAATTTATTAAACGACAATTGGTTGCGCGGGTGGTGATAACAATTACTATAATCAAGGTTGCGATCTTGATATAGAAAACGTGGCCCATTAAGTACTTTCATTTGACACTATAAACTAAGAATTGTATAGTGTAGAAAAGGCAATTCATCCCGTAGACTGGTTTCGTTCTAATTGTGAACTAATCACGTAATAGATAGAATTTGCCACTGACAGGGCTTGAACTTGGGGATTCCTGCTTCGAAATCTGGCGCGCTAACCACTGTGGCAAGGTGACTCAGTGGTTAGAGCACCAGATTCTGAAGCAGACGTGCCCAGGTTCGAGCGCTGTCCACTGCAAATTTTGGCCAGTACATGATGAGTTCCCAATAATGGCGAAACCGGTCTACTGGATTAATTGCCATTTCTACACTACATAATTATTTATTTATTTTGGCATATGTATGTACGTTTTAGTCAGGTGTTTATATTAACATCGAAACCTTGATTATAGTAATTATAAAAAAGTTCTATATTGCATAAGGAAACCGAGTAAATAGATACAGCAAGATAACAAGTAACAAAGGGTGAAATTACAAGAAAATACTAAAATTTGTTAAGGGATCGTAAATTAATCATCCCTCACCATCCGTAATCCCCATGCAATTCTATTAGACACATTCTTTATATTTACCAAATTATTTATCAGCGTTTGCGCGTATGAGGCACATCCCATTATTAAAAATATTTTCAAAAATTTTCTTATGTCATGTATAAACTTTAGCTCAGCTATTATTCTGCAATTGTATTTTCAATTGAGAAATAAATCACGTGTAGAGGTGTACAGTTATTTAAAGCAGGTATATGCACTACAATTGAAACGGCCATTTTCTATTCGCCCGAACTCAACTCGAGTGTAAAATGTGGTACGTTACGTAGTCACTTCTTCAAATCGAGGGAGATAAAGTTGGACTAAACAAACATAATACACGCGAAAGAGGAAGCGAGAAACGTACTTGCTGTGAAACGCGTGTACACAAGCACACACGTAAAAACGATAACAAGTTTATATACAAAACATGTACGAACTTCCGCTTTTCACTTAGAGGAGGATTAAGAATCTTGCATACAACAGCTTCAGCTATACTTAGTTTTAGTATTTGCAAAACACTAGAAGATCCGCCTGTTTTGATGTGTGATTTCTGTAAAGAATTTATCGTGTTTTTAACTCAGCTATAAATAGTGCCTTTTGAGCAGTGCATAGAGATTCAGTATCGGAACCAAATTGTGCCCTGTTCAAATCCAGTCCAATACTTAGAATTCCAAATAAGAAATAACCGGCACAGAGAATAAATTTCCTTTCCTACCTGATTTAAATGTTTAGTTTATACTAATGAAATACATATTAAAAAATCCTTGCATCAGATTTCATGTAAAAAAATCTACTTCGAACGTCATAGTGTTGGTTGTCTAATAAAAGATCGGAGGTGGTTAGCTAAGACTTCATGTTTAAAGAGTTTTCAAATAGGTTCTACGCGAAGGAAAAGCTACCAGAAACATTAGCTGGTATATGACCAAAAGTTTCGCGCCGAAATGGAACAGTTAGCGCAGTGTATAGGGTCTCAAACTCCGAAGAAAATACGTCTCTCAGTTAGTTTCCCTTCCTCGGCAAATCATGGACAATATTTGAAGCGATCTCAATAAGGACGAAACAAGACTACTGAATGAATTGCCTTCGCCATTTGACGCCATATTTAGTTTATGCTGAAAAAATATATAATTAAAAATATTTCCATCAAGCTTTTTAATATATATATATATATATATATATATATATATATATATAAACATCATTGACATCACAAGAATTAATACAATACTCGTTTGCAGCTGATGCTCTATTGCCATAACAACAACAATTTAGAAGTAGAACTTAATTAATAACAAAAACACGAAAGAAAAATTACAAAAACAAATTCCTTTAAAGAAAGTTGTTTATAAAAGGGATCCAGATGATATAAGTATATTTAACTAGAAAACACACAAAATTGAGGCAACCCAAACGTCTAAACAACAAATTATGACCAATTCAGCATTAAGTCAAGGAAATATCGGCAATACAACTTCCCTGCGTTTTCAATTGTAATACTTAATAAACACATCCAAACTTCGCAGCAAACACTGCCCATCTAAGAAATTAAATTTAAGAAGGTTATTCTACTATAAATCTGCAACTAGATCGCTTGAGGTGTTTGTGTAGAGAGCGCGCGTACAATATTTACAAACGTGGTAGCTATGCCACTATATATATATATATATATATATATATATATATATATATATATATATATATATATATATATCAATGATCGGCTCGTTAATACATTGGTGTTCATTTTGTTATAACCCAAATAATGTTGTATAAAAAAGTACCAGGTTTTTAATTTTTTACCAAACAAAATTAATAGGCAACATGTTTTTATTTGTATATTTAAATTAAGAAACATATAGAACTACTACGAATAAATGTATTCCATATTTAGATGTTTTCGTTAATTGGATCACTATTAATGTGACAATTATGCATTCATCCTCTGTCGTTTATGTTAAATGATTAATTTTAAAAATTAGTTTAATTGTTATACTAAGATGTAATTCATGAATACAATGATCTGAAGTATACTTATATTTCTATCTTTTTGTTTAAATGATTTTCTTTAATCAGTCTTCACTTCGCTTCTGATTAGACTAAAGGCCTACAGTTGGCATTTTGTTCCAAACTAAGAAGAACCAATAAGATTTTGTGATTTGTGAATTAATCTCCATTGCGCTTACACTTTACCTTAGGCCAACATTTTATCACATTTGTGCGAATTCTAACCTTTAACATTTCATATGAAACAATGTAACATTCAACGAATGTGTTGAAAACGTTTTAAAATATATTTCGCTCATCTTACTTGTCTTTGTTGCGATTAATAGGTCTTTAAAAATAATCTCTTATAAAAATAAGTAACGTTGAATTCCCCTATTGATATGTTGTTCACCAATCAATTTGACATTGTAAACACCATGGAAAAAAAATATACTGGTTTAGCCATTTTACATTTAATCTTTGAAGATCTCCTCTACACTCAGCATGGAATATCTCTGATTTTATACAACAGTCGCCAAAACAAACGTACTTTCTCCATAGCACTAGATATATCGGTGAATAATCAGAAATTTTAGTTGAAAAGCAGGTTTATAAACTGCAAACTAATTGTACGATTTCGCAACAGCTAGCATTCATTTATGAATAGTTTAAGAATGAAATCACTTTCTTAATATGCAAAATTTAATTTAAATTAAAACTTTCCCTCTGATAAGTGATGAAACAAAAAATAATTTGTTTTCAGTTAGAGTTTTATCTTAAATTCCGTCACTCGCTTACTTAAAAGAAATAAATTGCTCCGATTCTGGATATTGTCGATTACCTGATCTTTGTTGTGTAGCGCAGTCATTCTTTATAAAAAGGTTTCTGGTGAAGCTACGGGAAGGGAATTATTTTCACTTATGTGAATTAGATTATTTATGCGGTTTCTAGCAGAGTACGCAATACTTGTTTAACGTAACCGCGATTTAATTACCCCTAAACCCGCAGTTATACTACTCATTTGTCTAGATAGAATTATGATTGGCTTTAGCGGTACAAACTCAACCCATCGGGCTAATTTTTCGGCAATGAAGAACGTAAGCTGCTCCGCCGCGCACCACAGAATCCTGCCACTATTAAGCAATTAAAGATTTACAACAGGAATCAATTCAGGTAAACAGGTAATTCTCTTCAATATTTTTTGAGCAAGAAATAGACATATTTAATGACAAATGTGACAAATAAGTACACTTTATCTATTGTTGTTTTATTTCTTATAACGTAACTATTTGCGCATAAATTATATTATTTCGAATATTCATAAGTTTGACATAAATGAAAATTTTGTTTAAGCCTGTTTATAAGAAGAGAATATCATTAGTTATATCAAATCAAAAAACCTTGCCTTACATGACATATAAAAACCTGTATATATGTCAAATTAGTTCACTTGTGACCAGAAGGATAAACCAAAGACAGCATGAACGGAAAGTATAATCTCATGCACATTCGTTTCGTGCTTACTGGCGACTCATCAGTAGGAGCCGGTATTACGCCCTTTAACTACTATATATTTGGGTGAGGAATGTGGGATAATAAGACGGTAAAATCTCCTAGACGAATGTGTAAACCTACAATAGTGAAGCTAACACATTCCTCACCCATATATATATATATATATATATATGTATATATATATGTTTATATATATATATATATATATATATATATATGTATATATGTGGTTAAAGGGCGTAATATTGGCTCCTACTGATGAGTCGCCAGTAAACACGAAAAGAGTATGCATGAGATTATACTTTTCGTTCATGCCCTCTTTTGTTTATCCATCTGGTCACAAGTTAACTAATTTGTTACTAGGTTCGCATCACCTAATACATACTTGCATATATATATATATATATATATATATATATATATATATATATATAGTTCTCCGCAAGAAACAGTATTTAACTGTTATATGTGGCAAATTGTTATTAACAGCGGTAGCCACATCATACTTTGTTGTATTTCATTTAATTGAACAGAACTGCGCATAAATCGCTGGAAAACTTGTTCATTAATTCTTTTATCCAAAGTTTTGAGCGTATGCTTAAGCCGCTGAAGCCTATATAACGTATCTTTTCGACTAGATGGGCTGCAATTTATTGCCTTTAAAGTTAATCAGGAAATCGTTTTACGCATCATGTTTGGTCATAAAAATAAACAATCAACGTTGTCTGAGCTACAAAATTATGTTTCTTTACTGTTTGAATTAGAAAGTAATCCATTTGAGCATGCCGGAAGTTCACAAGGAGCATGAAAATATTTAAGCACTAAACACTCGGGGCAAGCTTGTTAAATTACTTGCTAGACAACATTGTTGAATTCCTTCACTTAACTGTCTCAACTTTCGTCTGTAGAAGGCTTCTCAAGCTTTAGGTGTTGATGATTGTGAAAAAAAGTACATATTAACATCGTGAGCAGAATTGTCGAAAAACGCCCATTTTATTAAAAACAATTCTGTGAAATATGCCTCAGTATTTAACAGCCTGCATTTTTACGATATGTGTTTGTAAAACTTGATAGGCCTCTTAGACTAAATTGAGAATATTACGCATAACATAGATCGTAGTTACATAAGTTGTATTTGCGTCAAGTGGTTATGGTAGATTGATTTGTTCAAACCAAAAGCCACTAGCCAATTCCATTTACATGCAAGCATAAATTTTTCTGTTGCATAATTTCGGCTCATTTACGAATGAATCCTGCCAGGACAAGAAGGAACTACTAGTGCAAAAAAGGCTTGCGAAACTGAACGATATAAAGGAAATCTATTTTAATTATTCAGTAAAGCATGAATACTAATAAATTAATTTGGTACTAAGCACAGTCCGAGGCCAAATTGTGTGAAAAGTGATTACACGTATCGGCAATTTTTATACATAGATATATTATTCATTGCTAGAAATAACATTTTTCATATTACAAAAATACCAGTAGATAAATGTCGACAGCATAATTTTGGTGGAGCTAAAATTTATTGGAAGACTTATATTGTATTATGTCTACGTTAATTTCATAACAAATAGGCAATTTTGCATTGGATGCTGCACACCTAGTAAAAAGCTAAATCAAATATAACCAGAAGGATTAACCAAAGTCAGCATGGATGGAGAGTATAAGTTCATGTGTACATTCGCTTCGTGCTTACTTACAACTAATCATTAGGAGCTTGTATTACTTGCTATACCAACTATAATTTTTGGTTGAGAAATATTGAATAATTGGTCAGTATAATCTCCTACACGAAAGTGTACACATGCAGTAATGGAGCTAACTTTATATAAAGTAATCTAAAATTTGACTTGAACGCCACCTCACTAAATATAATATTTATACTGAGCCAGTAAATGACACCAACACTATGGTTGTTGTGTCAGTACGTGCTACCAGCAATATGGTTGCCGAATAGTCCCATGGTACCAACACTTTGGTTGCCGTGTCGTTAATTGGTACCAACAAAAAGATATGCGAAATTTCACCAAAATTGAGAATTACAACTGCTTCTGAACACTTGAAACTCCAGAAACTCCATAAATTCGGCAACCGTGGTGTTGGTATCGTGTACGATTCGGGAACCATAGTGTGTGTGCCATGTACATATTCGGCAACTTTAGTGTTTGTATCAGATACTGACACGACAACCATAGTATTGGTACCATTTAGAGACTCGGTATATACATATATATTATATATAGCAAATTGACATTGACGTCGCATTGTCGTAGACTATATGAAATTAGCTTCACTACTGCAGTTCTGCACATTCGTATATGAGATTGTACCATCCAATTATCTCCCATGCTTCACCCAATAAAATTGTGAATAAGGGGCGCAATACCCGCTCCTACAGATGTGTCACCAGTTAGCATGAAACGAATGTGCACATGAGATTATATTTACCGTTTTTGCTGACTTTAGATTATCCTTCTGGTCATATTTGAACTAATTTGTTACTAGGTGCGTAAATTTTAATACACAAATACATATAAAAACTTGTCAGTATAAAGTAAGTTTTCAATGTGGTAGCAAAGGTAATTCATCCTGTAGACCTGTTTCATTCTTAGTAGGAACTCTTTTAGAACTGTCTACATAATTAAAGAAACGTATAGTCCATTTACATATGCGTTTCATGCTTAATGGTGAGTAATCAGAGAGAACGTGTACAACGCCCTGAATACAATATGTAATAAGTCCAATTATCCCACGTTCATTGAACACATACATAATGCGTATAAGGCGTAATAGCGGCTCCAACTAATTAGTCGCCAGTAAGCACGAAACGAATGTGCACCTGAGATAATACTTTTCGTTCATGCTGACTTTGGTTTATACTTCTTTCATATTTGAACATATTTTCTACTATCTGCGCAACACCTAATACAGAATGGCATATATATTAGCTCTCCGCCGCAAATAATATCTAACTTTTATATATTTTATTGATTGATGTCATGATTACCACGAAAATTAATAATTGGTATCATTGTAGGCCAGAGTGTTTGGAGATGCTGGAGTAGCATGTGTTCAGATTTAGCTATGAATTTCTGATTTGCTAAAATTTAGTATACATTGAAATCCATTGTGCTGGTATCAAAGTGTTGATATCAGTTACTGACACAACAACCATAGTGTCGGTACCATTTAAAAACTCGGTATATATATTATATATAGTGAGTTCGCTTTGAAGCTGCATTTTCGAAAACTTAATATGAAGTTAGCTCGATATTTCATGTTTACAAATTCGTACTGGAGATTGTACTGTCCAATTATCCCAGATTCATCACCCAAATATGTAGTGGGCATAGGACGTAATACCGGTTTCTATTGATGTATCGCTTGTTTGCGAAAAGCGCATGTGTACATAGGAGTATACATTTCGTTAATGTTGGCTTTGACTTACCATTCTGTTTACATTCTAACATATTCGTTATTGGGCGCACATCATTAAATACACAGGTTCAACTCTAAGTTGCTTTAATGAGGTTTCAGTCCTCCATTTACTCACATACTATAATTTTTGCATTCATTCGAGCACTAAACGTCTCGGGTCGTGTTTTTTGATTGAATTTACTTTTAGTATCCTACGTAAAAATTGAAATCTTGATCAGTAGACATAGCAACAATAGTCTGCATGCTCAAATTTATTTCATATTTTAATCGTATTGTTATGCGAATGGTAGCATAATAATGAACGAAGACAATAATATAATTATTTATAATAAATGGTTTCATTTTTAGCAGGTTTCAATAAAGCATATTTGTAATAAATCTTAAACATAGTATATTATATAAATGTAATTTTAAAACAGGCCACCGCTTGATATTATTGAGTAACTCCGTAGTTGTAGAGAGGACGGTTGCTTGCAGAGTTAGAAATTACGTACATCAACAGCTGGCAATTAAAACTCGTTCCAACGTCGTGGCACCATTGCATTGCCCATAAATCTATGCTTCATGTCAAAGGTATTTTACTAGATTTTGCTTCCTGTGTACACTTGCTAGCGTCGCTTTGACTACCGTTAAATTCAAATAGCCCACCACCATCTATCAGTTAAAAGTAGGTAGCTTTCTAACATGGAAGATATGACGTGGATTTAAATCATTTTTATATAAAAATAGTTAATGAAAAATAAATATTATTTGAAACGAAAGATTAAAACCATTGTTTGGTCTTCTATTTAGTCTTTACTTACAACTTCTCAATAAAAACAAAGACTGCAACAGGACGATATACTGCTCATCTTCTACGTACGGAGGCCCGCACTTAGCATGAAATTCTACATTTTATATGGATGAACATTTGACTAGTATATATTTCATGTATCTTGAAATGATACAACTAGCTGAGTGCATATGTACATAATTATGTGCTGTTACAACCAGACATGTTTATTTTCATGAATAAAATTTGTCAAAATCTTAAACAATAATTGATTGCGCGGGTGGTGGTAACATTGCTTTAAATCAAGTTTGCGAGCTTGGAGTAAACATCAACCCTATTGTATTTAACCAGTAGTCGAACAACATAACAAAACTACCATCAGCCGCAACGCACTGACGCGTTTCGACCTTCCATGATCATCATCAGAGCACGACGACAAACTGACTATCGAGGATCAAACCGCCTATATATGTATATGTGGCGAAAGCTGCAAACAGTTAACGTTCGTGACTGCATAGAAATTGTGCAGCCGACATTTCCAGTCAAGTTCAATGTATGCAAGTCTGCTAGAGGTGAGAGCCGCATATCTAAATTTGATTTCCATATATATTCAATACGGTTTGATCCTCGATAGTCAGTTTGCCGTCGTACTCTGACGATGATCATGGAAGGTCAAAACGCGTCAGTGCGTTGCGAGTGGCGGCAGTTTTGTCGAAATCTTGTCATTTTTCTAATAATTGCGATAGATTTTTGAATGCAGGCAAATATTATATGTAAGGTGATATATTAGTTATTGTCTACCATGTAACAAGTTGTTTAAAATATGACGTGGGATGTGTCAATTTTCGGCATGTAGAAACAATTTTATCTCATGTAATCTTGCGTTTCGTTCTTGCTTACGATTCATCATTAGAAGTCGACACAGCACCCAAAACACGCTACGCATTTGAAAAATAACATTTTTATCAAATTATATTTTGCAGTATACTGGTGAAAATTTGAGGACATTGCCACGACTCAATGCTTTTACAGCCGCAGCGTTGTATATAGCATTAACGGAATATATAAATTATATTCCAAACCACGACCAAGGTCTCTATCATGATATTAGCACCAATCCTATAATAAACATGCATTTTCAGCATAAACTAAACATTGCATGATGTAGAACAGGTACTTCATCCAGTAGACTGGTTTCGGTACTATTGGGTAATCTGCAGGAACTTTCCTGAGTTTGCCAAATAAAAGATCGCAACCTTGGTTAAATGTAATAGTTATCACCACCCGCGCAACCAATGTATGTTTAATTATGTGTCTTAAGTTTAATTCCACTTCCACATGTAGAGTTGTGTATGCTCTTTACTAACATATTGGTGTGGTTAATCGGAAGTTTAGTTCTAAACATATGTCCATTATGCTGTACCTGCAGGAAAAGCTAACCAAGAAACATTAGTTAATATAAATATTGAAAATTTTGAGTAGCGTTAGGCAAAGTGGTTCAGTGGTAAGAGTGACAGACTCCGAAGCAAACGTGTCCAGGTTCGATTCCTGTCCGCAGTAAATTCTAAACAAAATGTGAAAAGTTCTCAATAATTACGAAACCGGTCTACTGGAGGAATTTCCCTTTCAACGTTAAACATTATTTAGTTTATATGGGCAAATGTATGCATATAATGAGACTTGTGTTTATATGAAAATCGACATTTTCATTTTCGTTTAATCTCTAAACATATGTTGCCATAGCAAAAGAACATACACTGGCATGGAGCGACATCGGCTGTTACAATTTCGTGCTTAGTATGACATCATTTAATTAAAGATTTATTATGGATAGATGTTTTCAGGGAACTAATAAATATGCAATTATGTACTAAGTGTTTTACACCGCGTAACGAGTTAATTTAAATAGAACCAGAGAAATATGCCAATTTTCAGCATGAACAACCGACATAATCTCTTGTACTGACGAATATTATGCTCACTGACATCCTAGTTTCTTCAATTAACTTGTCTGTAGCATCAGAATGCAGCCTTAACCAAAATAGTTTGCATTTGAAGCAAATACATAGATTGACGATTTATAGGTTTACAAATGATGGTGTGAAATCATATCTGAATTACTAATGTGCTTCCAGGTAATCTAACCTTACAATAGATTCAATACAAAATAATATGTATCTCATTCATGAGCCTCGGTTCACATCAACGATTAAATTCTAATGTGGCCACCATCTGCAGGAAGAGTGTGGCAGCTTGAAATATATCAACTGAACAGCGCATCGCGTAAACCAAGTCAAAATTCACGTCATATTTATGAACAAATCGGCTTTAATCCAAGAGCTTCATCAGTAACTTGCATTATATACATACAGCTGAAAAACACTTTTTTTAAATTGTAATAAGTTAATTTCCTAAACTCATTTAATTTAGTGTAATTTATAGTCATATCGACATCTAATATTATTTTTAAAGCAAAACTTTTAAAAGTGAAATTTTAATTAATTTTACCTGCAAAAATACAAAGTACATTTTCGATAAATAAAAATGTCAAGATAAAATTTTTTTCGTTCAATTTTTACTGGCAATTTGCCTTTTTTAATTTATTCAATTTTAAAATATTGTGCCATATCAGATTTTTGTTACTCAGCTCATTTCGCGAAACACAAATGAACTTTAAAATTTTGCTTAAATACGCAGATAAATTATGGTTGTTTTCAAATGTTCCCATTTTGTAGAGTTGGATTTATTTTGCAGTGGAAAATCTGAGGAGAAATATAATATCAATTATCAAGAAAATGCCATGCCGATTTCACAGGCAATCTATTTAAGCCGTCAAATGAAATAACTTTGTCAGAATTACTTGGAAATTATTTTTATTCTCTTGACTAAACATTTGATACATAACCGCTATGCCAGTATATCCATTTTAGTATTGAATGGTCTATGCGGTAGAGTTTGAGATTTTAGATCGTTCGTAGTGCTAATTTTAAGTGAAATGAACTTATCTTTAGTGTTTATGCAGATACATGTGTACTTCCTTTATATTGACACACGCAAAAGAAAACTCCAAAACGAGAAATGAAGCTCATAATACATGGTAAACTCGCAATTCAACAAAACAAAAATTTGTTGCGTAGGCGGTAATCAAGGTTCCGATCTTGATATTAGTACCTGACTCTTTAATTACTTACATATGTCAGTATAAACTAAGAATTGTATAGTATAGAAAGGGAAATTCATCCAGTAGACCAGTTTCGTTCCTATTGGCTAATTTTGGCCGTTACATGATGAGATCCCAATAAGAAGGAAACCGGTCTACTGGATGAATTGCCTTTTCTACACTATACAATTCTTATTTTATACTGACATATTTAAGTAACTAATGGGTCAGGTGCTAATATCACGACCGCAACCTTGATTATAATAAAAGCATTTCAACTGTTTATATACATTTCTCGTATTTACTGCTTTGTTGAAAATCTGTTAAAATTCGAGAATTTCCCGCAGTTTATTAAAATTTGGGCAGCATCGAAACGTCGATTCAATGAAGACTGTTTTTATAAATGTACACTAACTGTGTAAAAAGGTTCCAAACACTGTTCTAAACAATGACAGTAGTTTCATTAAATTTGAAGAAATTGTACTACAAGTCGTTCTTGTGATTAGTGTGCACATTGTTTTGAATTACTATACATTTATCTGCTTTTCATCACACTAATCCATTCCTGTCTGTATTCATTTATGAATTAGTAGAAGATATTGATACATTTTCAAAATCACTG
Source organism: Eudiplozoon nipponicum (assembly GCA_029291075.1). NCBI lineage: Eukaryota > Metazoa > Platyhelminthes > Monogenea > Mazocraeidea > Diplozoidae > Eudiplozoon > Eudiplozoon nipponicum. The sequence goes on from JAQBSW010000276.1 coordinate 126,632, forward strand.
GAGGTGTTATACCTAAGAAAAATAGGCACATTAAATTTTAGACAAATGATTTACAAAAATTTGGTTATATATAAAAATATTTTTAAAAATTAATCATTCTGTAGGCTCGAGGTTGTTTTTTAAACATAAAATTATGTACAATACGCTCAGTGAATAACATAATCTAAACTACTACAAGTGACATGCGCTAAAACTTAAATTGTAATCCTTTAACAAAAGGGCTGTATTCTTTGTCAAATATAATTTAAAGGTAACTAATATTGCGTTAATTTCAAATAAAATTATTTTTATGGAGTCAAATTTTCCACATATATAATGAAAATAGTATAATTTTCTACGTTTGCACTCAAAGTTCATAACAGGGGTTTCGTTTACGAATTAAGCCGCGAAAGAGGTAAGTTTTGATGTCGATACTTGTCGAATTATTTGAGTGTTACATGTACACTCGTTTCTTATCTCCTTTCATTTGTCCTATTGATCATATGTGGATACATTTCGAATATTTGCCTGGTATAACTTTAGTTTTTGCCACAATTATCTTCAAGTGATGTTCTAAAGTGACATGATACACGTAAAATGACGCAGTCCATTAACTAATATTTTAAACAGAGTGCGCGAATATTTCATTCGTAAACTCTCTGAAATTCAGGTACTATTGAATATTTTCTGCCGAACAGGTGTCATTCAAAGATTGTTGATGGAGAACAAAAGAGGCGTTCGTGTGTGTGTGTGTGTGTGTGTGTGTGTGTGTTGTGTCCTGTGTGTGATAGTTAGCGTTAATAGTATGTAACACTTTGAGATAAACATATTGTCAGTAAAGTAGTGCATCATTAAATAAACGGTGCATATACAACACAATGAATGATTAATTAGTATAGGACTATCAATATGACTCAAATGTCGGTATACAATACAAAACAACTCTAACCAAAAGTGACCATAGCGAATAGTTATAAAACAACAAGTTACGAAACTTCACCTTCATCACAATAATTTAGAATGTTGTGCGAAATCAAAAAAATATCGACGATAACAGTAAATAGCCTATAAATAAATATATTACATTTAGGGCGCGGCTTGGACGGCATAGTGAATGAATTGCGTCACTCCAAAATAAATTTGACCCGATTCGAATTCCAGTCGTGGCATGTTTGGTTCGTACATAATGAGTGACCAATTAGGACGAAACTGGTTTATTTAATTAGTTTCATTTACTTCCTTAAGTATTGTTTATTTTATACTGAGAGCACATTAATGTATACATACAGAAAATGTTTAATTATTGCCTAGTTTATTTAATAAACATTAACGTCGAGTCTGAAATTAGGGAAGCTGCCTAAAAAAGGATCGGTGAACTACATTTACACAGTCTTTCGCGTATCTGTGTATAGTGCTAAACTTTGTTTCATTCTGTGTCCCATGTTGGTACTGTTGATTAATATAATTGTTAGCAATATTTATAAGATTACAATTTGATCTTTTTTCAATTGCGTTAAAAAGTTGCATGCAGACAGAATAAATTATAAATGCAGACGTTGAATATTAAACAAGCAAAATTTGTTTTTGTGAATTAGTCGAATTTTGGTTTTGAACATAAAAATATATAAAATGAAAAACGTTGTTTCTACGGTTTTATTTAGATTCATTAAGACACGATAGTTTTCGATTTAAACATATAAAATTTCAACGAACATGATTGATTTTATGCCTTTAAACAAACATGCATAGATTAATTCAAATGTGAAATTAAACGTTTCATTTATTCTGTCTTCGATTTATTCTTCTGGTCATGTTGGATCTAATGTGTTACTAGGTGCGAAACACCTAATACACTATTGCATATATATTAGGTCTTAGCCAAAAACAGTACCTAACTGTTATATATTGATTGATATCATGATGACTGCGAAATCTGATAATTGATATCGATCAAGTACAGTGTGCAAGAATTAGTTGAAGAAATAGGTGTTCAGATTTAGTTGTAATTCTCAATTATTTAAAATTTTGTAAAAAGCAATACTTTTGTAATAAATGTAATAAAATATTTTTATAATGAGATTAACTGTTTTATATTTAGTGGTTGTTTTCCAATTTGTGTTTGTCAAGGCCTGAAATCTGAAGACAATTCAAATGAATTAATTCTAAAAACTTCTCGTCATCAGTTAGATTATAAGGAATTAATATTATATTTATATGTACTTAAAGTATGGTTTAATTTGCGATTATTCATTAATCAATTAGCTTTCAAACTTTTGCTGAGAAAATTTAGTTTGAATACGTTCCACACAAAAATAATACTAAAAAAATTATTTGGGCAACAATAGAAGAAACATTAGTCGGATGCTTTTCAATACTTTGTTCTGTAAATAATTAACAGAATAGCAGTTTACATGACAAAAGGTGGACAAAATGGATAAAAACAAGCTGCATAAAATTAAATAAACTCAGTGGTGTAATTAATTCAGTATTCTACAAACTCATTGTTGGTAGCATTCCACTTATGAATATTTAATAGGAGAACGCGAAAATCGATTTATTCTAACTTGCATCGTTATAGAGCAGATATTTTAATTCTACATTTTGCAAATCTACGATGAGTGCTGAGAACTTTTACCTGGCAGAATAATTATTAATATTGCAACGATAAATGAGTAAATGAACTTCCTATGTCATTTGAAAACCAAATATATAAGCAGAAAACACAGTGATTCACTTAACAATCATATTTATTCAACGTTTGTGATTCAAATCATTATCATTTTTTAACAGGAAAAGAATATTTTATTATACGCTTGCATAAGCAAGCACAGCTATGCATATCAAACTTGTGTCAGAAATATAGCATAATGAGGAGCTTAAAATTAGACACATACATAAACATAGGCAAACATATATATATATATATATATATATATATATATATATATATATATATATATATATATATGTATATATATATATATTTATATATATATATATATATAATCTGCTTAAGCTAAATATTGCATCGTATAGTAAATGCTATTCATCCATTAGACCGGTTTCTTCCACATTAGGAACGAAGTAGATGAAATGCACCTGTTACCTTATACGAAGTTAATTTCTTACCGACAAAAAATATTTATGAAAGTCCTGGAATTGAAACTTAATTCAATATATATTTTTCATTAATTTGGGCCGCAAAGCCATTTGAATTATCGCTCAGTTTCGCTTAGAATGTAGGTAAAATTAGCAATATTGTTGAAGTTGTGACACAGAGGAAAAGTTTCGTTAAGCAGGACGGAAATTGGAGTCTAAAACTCAAGTTTCAAAGCCACATTGTCGTGTCTTTCTAAACAAATGCCATCAGAGGCATATTGTAAAAAAATATTCAGTTTGCCCGACCAATTTTCCTGCTAGCATGTTAGCTGCGATATTTTGTCAAACAAACGTGCGTTAATCTTTTCTCGTTATTAGTTACGAGTTTTAAGGCCAATATCACTCGTATGATAAGTTAACAACCACTTCAAATAACAACGATGTTAACAGCAATATAAGGTGAATAGAGCTTATTTTTTAAGGACAATACAAATCAATTTCAGAAACGCCAATTCTACTGTGTGGTTAGATGCATTATTAATAGGCAACTTTGTTTGATTAAGTCAAAAGCATTTAGTTAATTAGTTAATCGATATAGTTTATTCACATTCAATAAAATCCTGGTGAAAGAAATTTGCTCGAATAACAACTCGTCAATCTGTTTTTTTAAATTCCATTGTTCCGTGTTTCTGAAAATGTTAGGATAAATTAATTCGCTAACGAACAGATATTTTAAAACCATTCTGCTCTATGATTCTCATAAAATGTACAAAAGATATCAAATTATTTGGCGTTCGTCAGCTAGGTAAAGTAGCATTTGTACAATTTTTACCTTTGTTATAATTAGACAATCATTGATTGCGAGGGTGGTCATATTTTTTTCCAATTATGCTTGTGAGCTTAACGTGAATTCCTATTCCATTAAATAAGCATTTATTAGTGTAAAATTAGTATTCCATAATGTAGAATAAGCAATTTATCCGATATATACTTATTTATAACTCTTCAAGTACCGTTCACGGAATATTCTGGTCAGTACTTCTCAACAAGAACGTATGGTGTTTCCTTTATACTGGCATATATATATATATATATATATATATATATATATATATATATATATATATTTCTTTCGCATAGTCTTCTCAAATATCTACTAAAGTTGTCGATCAACTTACGTTGGCCGATCGACCAGACGGTTAATTACTCGAATGAGAGAACGTGCAACTTAAACGCCTGTTTTAAATCAAATGGTGAATACACGTCTGCTATTGCGCGACACATCATCGAAATATCGCACGTATGTTCACCAGACGTAGCATTCAAAGTAATTATTAAATGCAAAAACAAAAGGGAGCTAGCCACATATGAAGCCTTATGGATAAACAAATTGCAGCCGGATTTATGTAAGCAGAAGAAGCACGTACAAGCATTGAGCTTGAACTGGATGTGACGCACGCAATTTGATTGGTTTCTATTTTTCACACTCTCTCTATGTTCACATATTTCTATCTTGTTTTGCTTTCCAATATATATATATATATATATATATATATATATATATATATATATATATATATATATATATATATATATATAAGTAATGGAATTGTGTTTAATATCAAGCTCGCAAACTTGATTTAAATAAGATGTCCTTTTTTGTAGTATATTCAATTATTTGTGTCTAGGAATGCGAAGTTCAACAAAATGACGACTTTTCACGTAACATTAAAAGCGATTACAAACTTGTTAATTAGGTATTTTAAAACTAACATTATAATTTATTCTTCCACTTAAGTTTAAATCAACAAAAATATTAAATTTTACACTATTAGTGTAAGCGAAGCGGTTAAGTTTACCTTGAAGATATTTTTCTCGAGTTAAAAGAAATCAAATTTTATTTCCATATTATAAAAATAAAGTCAATTTTGGTACACAAAATTGTATATATTTAATAGTGTTATAATTATTTTATTTTTCGAATATTTAACCAACATCGGATAATTTCTTTGACTATAAATATTAACAGGAGTAAAAACAAATGCAAAAATTATATTTTTAATACAGAAAGAGAGATGAAGAGCTCGTTAAATCAAGTTATCAAAATTTTTGTAAAAAGCAATCGCACTTTACGTAGCCCGTCGTGCAGCTTAGCCAAACTACTGCCAATGACATTAATTACACAATCATTGATGGCGCGTACAGTACGTGTGACTGACGGTAGTTTCGCGATGTTTGTCGACGACTGGTTAAATACAGTGGAATTGGTGCTTACGTCAAGCTGTCAAAATTTGATTTGAAAAATTAAGATTGATTGACAAATTTTGATCTTGCCTAATTAAACGAGCATTGGTTGCGCGGACGGTGATAACAATTACTATAATCAAGGTTGCGATTTTGATATACACACCTGTCCCATTATTTACATAAATTTGTCAGTATAAACTAAGCATTGTATAGTGTAGAAAAGGCAATTCATCAAGTAGACCGGTTTCGTCCTTTTTTGGACCTGATTACGGACTGTCCAGAGTTCGCCTTGAGCAGAGCTCGAACCTGGGCACTTAGCCAACCTGCCGCATGTTTCTATCTTCATTGGTCATCAATAGAGCACGACGGTAAACTGACTAAAGAAAATCCAACCAAAATACTTATTTCAAATATGAGAAATGACTTATGCGTTTTTCGTCACTAGTAGAAAACCCCAGTAAATGAATTAGCTCGAAAATAAAGAAAGCGTGTCTTGTAATTGTGGCTTCTTTGCTGCTTTGGAAGGTTTGGTTTGAATATTGTCATCACAGATGATTATCTTAAATGCAAAATTATGGTTAATTAACTAAAGGATAAATGAAACAATAATTTCAAACTCTGCGGGAATCTGCATAACTAACATGGGCGATCACAGTACAGATTACACTTCGTTAAACATATGTAATGTGATAGGCTTAGTTCTAAAATCTCTACTCAACTGGCTAGTGGTTGGTTGATTGAAATATTTAGTTCAGTAAAAATTAGTTTATCTGCTTTCAGTTTTTGTACTACTGGATGACTTTAGTAAGATTTCTTTATCGATCCCGTTTCTACTCAGCACATGTTGTATACTTTATCACACACAATGTGAATTCATTTTCGTAGCTAACAGGATATAAGTAGTATACTGACTTCAGGCAAGCACTAAATAGAAATTATATTCTTTCAATTAACTACTTCTGTCGACTTTGCTTACTTCATGAATTGTCTGGAAAAAAATATATTGAGCATTACATGCAATGTTTCTCAAGCATTCCTTATATAATTTATTTAAAATATATACTGATATACTCCAAATTAATTATGTGGTGGCAATTTTACTGAACTGATATGTGATGAATAAAATATGAGACATTTACGATAAAGAAAACGTTCTCGCTTATTTTGCCCAACCTTGCACATATATTAATTAAAATCAACCTATAATTTATAGAAAATGTAAGTAGTAAAAACAGTTCTTCGAAATCAATCTACTAATGTTTAACTTGAAATATTTTTCACAATAAAGTCGAAATAGCTTCTACTTATTGGTTGTAAGTATAAAATTAGTGATAGGCCTATCTATTTTGTGTTTTTGTCGCAGGATTATGTGATCAAGTTATTATTTAACGTTTTAGAGAAAAAAATTTTCTTACATGTAATTTTATTGATTAATTATAAAATAGCGAACCTGGATTACCGCATTTTGCGTTTAACTAGCAATGAATAAGCATATTATAGTAAATATTTATGCGGCTCTGTATTGTTCACGCTACTGTTATTCGTATGGCATCTCCCTTTCTCCAGTCGACATTTCCCTTCTCTTCTGGCAACGCATATGCATGAATTAGCTAATGTTGTCTGGCTAAATCGACTCGATTGAACAAAATAATATTCTATATATAAGCAACCAAATTTTAATTACTAAAAACTAACTGATTGGATGCTAAAGAACATCAATGTTACGAATCAATCAAATCTACTCTGGACACATGCCATATTTAATTATTAGTAAGGTACTACTTTATGCATTCTGTTTGAGAGAGAAATTTCAAAAAAGCATAAATCTTTAAAACACATTTAACTGAGAGATTGATTTTTGGTGAATTCTTTTTAAAAATTTTAATGTAACATAATTCCTAAATAATTAGCTCAGCTAAATTTCTGTTTCGACGAGTTCAAAATGATTATATTGCAGCTAAACAAAATAAAAATGGGTGTATTTATTAAGAAAAACTTTAAGTGGAAAATAGCTAAATCTCAAAGGTTGATAGATGCTTTGCAAATTGGATGTGCGTTGTACTACCCAGTGGAACACGGTTCACAACTCTAAACGTGAAATCAAATCCCGTTTGCATTAGGTATTACATTATTTAAAGAAAAAAAGCACAATTAGTGTTTAGCTTATTATAGATATTCTCGTATACATGTTTAACCTTCGGATTTTCTGAAAAGCTGACACATGTATTATTAAAATAGAAATCTAAATCACAAATATTTCAAGGTGTTTTTCAAAAAAAAAGAATGAAAAATTGTTAAGAACAGCGGAAGCTAGCGTTGACAACAATCTTAGTCCTCTGCTAAATAAACGAAAAGTCGGTATATTTTTGAATATAAACTGGTTAATTGTTTGTGCGTGTGTGAGCGTACGTTCCACAGATTGTGTTTTATTTGTCGAGGTTAATATTTGTTTTATATCCAACTTATTCATACCTGCTTAAATAATTTGACTTTATAAAGTATCATATAATAAAAACAGAGTTTTGGCGAAATGAAAATGGCTTCTTTATCATTTTTGCATTTCTCCGCTTTACAACAAATTTATACTTCAATGTACTATTAATTTCTCAGTTGAAATTGTTAATCTATTACAATTATCCTAGATTTAAACATGAATAGTGAAATAGTTCTTTATTGAGAAATCCGACTGACCATTCACTATTAAATTTATTTATGTACTAGAATATTCATAGCAATATCTCCGAACTCATATAGATTTTAGGTATAACATTGTGCAAAAAAATTATTTAATTTTATGTATGTTGTGAAACATATAATAAATTTGATGTTTGAGAAAAAAAAAGTTTAAAGCCCATATTTTTGTCATTTTTATTACATTTTGAAATGTTACGTATTATTTGCGACGGAAAAATCGTTTAAAGTTGCATTAAAGTGAAAATTCAGAAAATACCCACCTCTGATAGTAACCGTTGTGGTAAACCTATTGTTACTTGAAACAAATCATGGTTACGGAAAAATGTTTGCTCGAATCTAATTATCTAAACAACGCTTTTTAATAAAATTGGCCTGGAAATAACTGGGTTTAGAAGTAACTTGAAACGTAAAAAATTGTCGAAAAAAATGTAAGCCAACAGATTCGAGAAAACTGCTTGATATAAATCGCCTATGGAAGAAGATTTAATGACCAAAATCTTCCAGTATGAGAAAGAAATTCGCCATTTATTAAAGAAATTACTTGTATACCAGACTACATTAGTGAACGCGAGGTTCAATTTCTTTATGGATTTGATATAATGGCGCTTCATATTTATTGTTTGCACTACCTCAATTATTGAGTCCAATAATTCACAATACGAAGAAAACTTATTGCATAAATATTTGAAACTTTTCCATACTTCTTTTATGAGCACTTTCATTATTTGAAATGTGTGTTGAAGCATGTCTTTTTTACGGATCGAGAAAGCAATTATTGGTATATAAAAGACATCTTTAAATTAAGCACAAATATATTAGACTTTACTCGTTCTGCGACTCAACTTTCTGTTAACTACCGGCTTTTATACATAATAACGTGTTTCGCTATTCAATAGAAATCATCTCAACAAGAGGGAAAGCTGACATTAGCTCCACCCTTCCCAATGTCTATATTATGCTTGCTGAATTCCTGACAGTCAGATCTCATTTTTATTATCTCACACTGTGTGTAAGTTGCGGATATCTAGACATTTAATTTCAAGTTACGTTAATAATATGGTCTGCAAAATTTGCTACATTCAAATCGGAAACAGAGATTAGCCATCTACTAGCCATCTGTGTCATAATAAAAATAATTTTGATAAAAAATACGATTCTGAAAGAGGGCAAATCTAATTTATATTAATAAGTTTAACAGCTAAATTTTGACTATTCGAAAATATTTTAACTACTTTTCGGTTTGATCGATGAAAAATAATTTTTGGTTGCGTCCCATGAACGAGTAGGACAAGTAATTAGGACTGCCGGTTATTTATCTACTTCTTGTTTGTGTTCATCAAATGTATGTGATTGGTGTGCATTTAAATATCTCAATTATTTTGAAAGTACTTTCTGGGTTTATTGGCCTATAAATAGCACATGCTTTAATGATTTTATTATGTTTGGTGGCAATAGAACGAGCATATACTTTAATGATACAAAATATATTTTTTTAAGTTGAAATTTTTATAGAAAATTATTTTGAATCTAAAAATGTTTTGTTATTTTTACATTTAGAAAAATGTCTGGCGCTGCAATTAATTCTGAACTAAACGCCCAGTCTACAATTTATGGTGAAATGAATGAGGCTGGAGGACTTCTAGCTGGGCGAGATGGCCAACAGACCAAGCTTGACGGTATGAGTTCAAACAGCATGAAACAACCCGGAATGGACGGAAAAGCGGATACATTTAAAGGAAAATGTCTACGGTGGGCGTTATGTCGCTGCTCGAAACGTTACTATCTGGCTTGGATGTCTTTTATGGGTTTCATGATCAGTTTTGGCATTCGCTGCAACATGAGCTGGGCTATAATGGCAATGAAGCCTCCTTATCATCATAGACTGGCGCATCACCATTCGCTAAACCATTCAGGCAACCACAGTCACAAACATCATTTGGAGCACGAAGTCGGTTTTATTAATGTAACAAAGGTAGTCATTTTTAATTACATTAAATTAATATGGTAAATTTAGCAAAATGTTACGAGACCGGTTCAATTTGTCACAATTTTTGTATAATTTACTGTTATTAGCTTTAATTTCCTTCACGATAATAAGCAAATCTGAATTTGCTTCCTAACTCTAATTTAAAGCTCATTGTAAGATAATTGCAAACTCTTCCAAATATGCCAATGTTAAATCAAAGTTATTTTACATTTTTAATAGCTCAGATTTTCCTGGTTTTGGCAGTTGCTGGTTTTCGTTATAGTGATTTTGATCGGAATAAATGAATTTTGCCGCTTTGCCCTTACCGAAAATACCTGGTAATGCAATTGCTCTAAAAGGAATATAACTTATTGGTCAATTTATGTGTTCGATTAAATGTAGGGTCATTTTCTTAAATGTGCAGACCACGCGACTTAAGTGTTGCAGTTATGTGTTGTTCAAATATAATTCTTATTTTCCACATAAAGCCACGGCAATTGTGGCTCTTTCTGAAACTGGGCTACTTGGTGAGTTTTATTTGCTGTTTCAAGCAGTGATTAGTTTTTTTGACAATATATACAAGGATATATTCTGCTATAATGCTTTAACTTAACATATTTTTTAAATTGTCTAAACGGTAGAAAATTTTTTTGATCAAACTCTTTTGATAAATAAAACACTGAATTCAGATTTCATGATAAATATTCAGTTGGCGAAGATAAACATGACATACTGTTTTTGGCGGAGAACTAATATATATATATATATATATATATATATATATATATATATATATATATATATTATGTATTAGGTGTTGCGCGCCGAGTAAAAAATAAGTTCAATTATAACCAGAAGGATAAACCAAACACAGCATGAACGTAAATTATAATTCTTATGATGTTAGCACTACTATTGCAGGTTTACACATTTGTATCGGAGATTTTATCGTCATATTTTCCCACATTCCCCACCCAAATGTATTGTGGGCAAATGAGGTAATAACGGCTCCTACGGATGAGTTGCCATTAAGTATGAAACGAATGTGCGCGAGATTATACTTTCCGTTCATGCTGTCTTTGGTTTATCCTTCTCGTCACAACTGAACTAATTTGTTACTAGTTGCGCAACACCTGATACATAATATACATGATATGTCTTAATCAGGTAAAAAAAATTTAATTCAATCATATAACAAATTAAATCTAGTAGCTGTTAATGCTGTTAGATTTGTCAATTCTTTATTAAACTTTGCAAAGTAAAAGAGACTTTTACTTAGGAAAAATATTGAAGAACTGAATCAGATGCTTTAAGATTCGACTCCCTATCGCAGAAATTTTCTGTATTACTTAGTAACACAATAAAAGGACGAAACCGTCATAGTATATGAGTGTATATTTGTTACTATATGCAATTTTTACATTATATTTTACCCTTAGATTTTCCTTCATTCATTATATATATATATATATATATATATATATATATATATATATATATATATATATCCTGGCAGATTACATAAAGTTACCTAAATACCGTTAGAAAGAATACAGTATTCAAGACGTGCAAGGTTCATCATATCATTAACATAATAATAATAATTGATTAGCCAGATTCTATTTTCCGAAATGACCTAAACTTATTAATTTCGTAAACCCGCAGCATAGTTTATCTCAATAAAAAAACTGTTTGATTAATTGTTAAGCTCTCTACATTAAAGGATAATTTCGCTTTTGCCTGTTTTGTGTACAATCGCAGCTACGTCACTGCAAATTAGTAAAATTCTTTCAGCAATAATAAAAATTCTGTTCTGAAGGTTTCTCGCATTGGGTGTACTATTTATATAAAATGTATTTTGAATGACGAGCAGTTATATAATAGTATATTAATTGCCATGAATGTTGAACATCAAATTCAAATACAAATATGTGTTTATATGTCAAATAATATCCATAATTTGAATTCTATTAAGCTCTATTTCTTTACTAATTAGTATCAACGTGGTGTATCTCCACCGCCACTAAATCCACCTTTAATGCGGCATTAGCTGACATAATCACGGGTTTCATTCATCTGCGTGGTGATTATGGTTACTATAGCTAAATAGGCCATTTAGGGCTATTCCGTAATCTATAAGATGGTTTGTATTTTCTATCCTAGTTAATCTTATTATTCCGCCAAAATTGCATTTTTACTCGTATAACATCAGTTTTATAGTTACATTAAAGCCTATTTTCCTGTTTTGCACTTTGCTAGTATTTGAATCACTTACACAGATTTTAGACCACTCTCAAGTCAAAGTTGCAAAAATCCAACATCTAAAGTGCCTTAGAATATAAATTTATCTATATATTTGAAAATATATTTTCTGCTTCTTTAAAATTTGCCTTTTAATTCGGCTATTTTTATTTTTAACATGCTTCAATGAGTAATAATTTAAACTATATATTTATGACACACATTTTGTCATATATAATCCGCAAAGCCTATCAGCTGAAGCATAAAAAGTTATTAAAAAATAACATTCCCATTTACTTCTATTAATTATTCCATGACATTTTGTGCGCGGTATGTAAAACAATTATAACCGTTGCCTGGATACCAGTTGTAATTGTTTAATAATTAAGAAATGCAATTTTGCCTTAACAGCATGAATTGAATCTTTTAATTTACCATCGACATAGCCTTTGGCAAAGCGTCAATAGATTATTACTTCTTAGGATGTTAAAATTATTTTTTTATTCATTTTAATAAACAACTGGTATACTTTGCAAAACGTTAAACAGTTTGTAGAGAACTTTGTGAGTGCACAGTCTAGTAGTATATTTAATTGACGTGATGTGATGTCGTCGGTTAATAGTATGAAATGAAATATTCATTCGTTATAGCTAAAATTATATTTAAGTGATTTTTAAAGTATACTACAGGCAGATTAAATTAAATTAGTTGCACTTGTGCTCGAAGAATAAACATATATAAGTAAATAAATAGATATCAGTCCGTGCTACTGAGTTCAACGAGAATGCTTACAAAATAAGTAGATTTGACTCTTACTTAATAAATTAGCATTCATTTTAATGAAAGCCAGTATTTTTAGGCAATTTATTACCATGTTCAGTATTTTTCATTATTGATTTATTAGCAAAATGGTAAAAAACGCGTGATTAGCTAAATGAGGCAAATAGCTTGACGAGCACATTCACTTGAAAATTAAAGGGACACACATTATGCAAATTTAGCGTACAATACAGTGAATGGAGATTTTCTATTGAATGAATTATTCCGTTAGTTAATTGGTTAAAAATATTTAACAAACGAACGAGTTATTGAATTTATAACTGAATGCATAAATAAATAATAAATTTATGTATTAACTAATTAATTCATTTCACGTTGGGAGAAAGAAAACATCCAGATGCATATGAATCTATTAACTGGCGGGATTTTTCCGTCCACGAGTATTTTTTGACTTACTTCCATATTGCTTTGTGACCATTAATACGTAATAGGTAAGTCTGTAAGTACGGGAGTTAAGTATAAGATAAAAAGTGCATGTTAATAACTCATTAATTTAGTATGAATTCGTGGAATAATGCTAACAGATAGCTAAAATATTTCACACAAGCTTAACAAATTAATGGATTTCAATAGTGACAGAACAATAATTTAGCAAGTTATTTGGTGAAAAAGTTGTTCATAGTAACATGACTTAACAAGAATATTTTTTAATTAACAATCTGAATGTTAGCTAGTGAGTGGCAATAGTCAATACTTTAAGAATTTAATACACTAACCAAATTTAATTGAAACGCGAAAAACTGCCACATTTTAATACAAAAGTGAGACAAAAAAAGAGAATCAATAAATTATTAGAAACCAACTCTGCAACTGAATGAAGTTTGAACAAATAGTTAATAGATTGAACGTGGAGATTTTAATTATACTGCCTGGTGTTTTTGACAAAACTTTTGCAGCTTGCACTATATGGACCATTAGACTTGTTTTGGTGTGTGTATTGTACCAGAATAGTTCCCATTATAACAATCAGCTATACGCACGTATTCATCAAACTTCACGTCAGTTTATGGCATATTTAGGCAATTCTTTTCTAGTCAGTTATATAGTTTGACAGTAAATTTAGCATATTTCGTCAATTATTAATGTGTTTGCGACGTTCCATTTGCGAGTACGAACAAACACAAAAAAAGTCGTCTTACTAAGTTTGCCGAAACTGTGGTCTTATTTATTCAAAAGGAAAAAGAATGAAATTATCATCAAGCAAATATTGAGTACGTTCATATTCACGCTTATAGAATATGTTAATTGTTATGTAAGGTTTATGTTTATTATAAGATAAACACTAAACCTATTTATAACCAATCGGTTAAAATAGCCTATTTGATGCCAGTTTCATATTTTGAAACGCTCTGAACTTTCATATTTTATTTGAGAGCATCACGAAAATCGAGCTACAGAAAATTTAACCGCAAATAATAAATAATATTAAATTATCTAAAAGGTATCCCTCATTACTCATAGTCCTATTTAAGTTTTACGGAAATGGAATGTTTGTGGTGTAAGTTAAATACAGTCATACGCATGAAACTTTTCAACGTTTCATCACATTGATAAAATCTATTCAATTTGGCAAACACTGTTTGCATGCATGTTAATGTCAATTGTTTAAATAAATTTAAGGACTTCAAATAAACAAATCCTTAATTATTACCAATCGCCCAACAGTAAGTCAGCTGTCCACTTCACGGTTGTGTGCATTTTGACCTTTATGTTTTCTTTTTTTATCAAACTCGTTTAAACTGATTGTTACCTCAGAATAAGCATGGAATATTTAATTAATAAAACTGTTCTTTTACTCGTTTAAACGTTGGCTCAGAATTTGTAAGCATACACCATTATTTATTGACAACGTTCTTTAATGCGCTCTATTTTAAAGTGTATACGACCGTTTAGACATACGTAGATTTATTTCAAACATTTTTAGTCACCACTAAGGAACGCAACTCCTTCGAGAACTGCTTGTTAGCATACCATGTAAATCAGTAGAACACCAAGTTTTATCCTCTTTAGTTGAACTGCTCGAAATTAGTTCGATAATTAGCAATTTTGCGTTGCTTTATTTCCTTTTTCCATAAATATATGGCTTGAACTCGAGGGGAGAAACGATGCACTTAACAATTGCATCCATGAAATTTTTCACAAATATCGTTAACCATAGCGCGGCAGTGATATCCCGAGCAGACGATTAATTAAACAAAATATGTTCCCGGATCTTTGTTGCAAGAAAATTGAACAATTTATTTACAGTAGTATGGCCAGTTTGATGGAATGAACTAATAAGCTATTGAACCACTTTTGTGAGTCTTAGTTTAAACTTTCTTTCACAAGTTGTTATTACACATTTAAAATATTTATTACATTTCGCCTAGTTAAACTTGGTGTATTTTACCAGTTATACTGATGTTCCTATTAATAGCTAAGAAACAATGTGAAGTATCACGCCGTTGCAAATTATTCAACTATACCTACTGGAAGTTAGTACCATTCGTGCCAATGTGTAAATACGACTATAAAATGTGTTTTTAAACTTAAATACATTTAATGTGAAAATAAGATAAATAAATGTGTATAGGCCAATTTTAGTTGCACAAAATTTACTAATGGCTCAGAACGTTTTTCGGAATAATTTGACTCAATATAAACAAAATAAACAAAGGAATTGGCATAAGGTTTAATTTCTCAAATATCAGGATCAATGAGCAGTCATAAATGTCTCGTTCTCAAATATTGAAAGAAACCTATATCGAAACCTATAGCTTGAGATCGGAGGCTTATGAATCAAATTAATGTTGCGACTTTGAAATAAATACTAGAGCCATAATTTATTTTAAAATACATATATAACTGCGCAGTTTAAACCAGTGACACGGAAAAATGGGAAATCTAATTAAAACGACCAATCCTTGTTGTCCAATAAAATGTTTCAATCTGTTGGTACTAATTATGAGGACATGTTATGCAACAATAGCGCAAATAAGATGACATGGACACAAGTTACCAGAAGCTAGAAAAAAGCAAATTGTATATTTCTCGACCTTTATTAATCGCATTGCTTTAAATTCGTTCTTTAAATGAAATGCCAGCAATATTTATATCATTTTAATTTTGTAAAATTGAATTTATTTTAAACGATCTGTTCTATAATTTATTTGTTTATGCAGCACGTAATGATAAAATTTATATATTGATTTTTAGCTGTAATTTAGAAGGGCATTTGTTTGATCTAGGCTGTTTGGTCTAGCGTCTACGCGCATTTAAATATAAATATACTTCATCGTCAAAACTTTGAGGTATTTTTAAAATATGAATTTCGAATATTGTAAACGTAAAGGAGTCTCTACTCGGTTACTCTGTTTGTACCTCTCAATGATATGTTAAATAATTTTGCTTGAAATCATCATTGAAAGCCTATTTTTTTACAAAGCCACGAAATGAACTCCAGATCGGACAAAAATATATATTATTACCCACATAACGCCTGTCAATAATAATATAAAAGAATATTTAAATGTTTTATGTTACAAATGACTTACCTTCATACGCGTCATGTATATATATATATATATATATATATATATATATGTGATATCGTCATATGTCGGTAATTTTATTTTTATTTACGAACTAAATAATAATACAAAATGGGATTATAATCGAATTTCTTCTAAGTCCAGTGAATTCAATCTTTGGCTTCAATATCAGGTACGCAAGCTAAACCATACCTCCGTAGAATTAAATGCAATTTGAAATATTTAACAGACACTCCTTATCTTCACTATCTACCAGAATAAGCTTTTAGCTATTAAAAATCAATTACTACCAATAATTAAAAAAGCCCACTAAATTCATGCGCTATTTATAAAAAATTAACTTATAATATATTGTCCGTAAAACAGTTTCGTTCTTCAAGCTCTTAAACGGTAATAGCAATAACAATTTTAACTTTTGGGCTATTTCATAGAATTCATGTTTTGAAGGAAAATTTGATTTAAATGATTAACGCAACCGATAAGATAGTCATTGGACTTCAGAGCACTTGGCCTACAAAGAAAAATTCTTTTGCAGAAAAACGAAATTTGTATTTAACGCATCACGTCTAACAGTAAAAATTTGGATATATTTTGTCAGAAAGAGATGTAAACTATTCAAAAATGTTTATTTAGAAGGATTGTTAGAACCCGGCTATAATAAAAATTGAGTGAGATTCGGAGATTAAATTACTGCAAAATTTGATTCACATTTTTCTATAAATTAAACAGATAAGATCTGAAAACAAGTGCTTTATAATTACTGTAGAATTTTATTACATAAACACGTATCCATTTGTAATTAAATTGTCTGTCTTTAAAATAAACAAGTAAGCACATATGCAAAGGTGTGATGAACGTTTTTTAAAATAAAGACTATTATTAGATGCTGAATCAGCCAGAACACTAAAAAAATTAACAATATTTACATGCATTGACATTCTCTTCCCTTATCTATCTCTTACAAAAAAGACCATTGAATCTATAGCTCTTGCTGCTGTTTTACTTCACTAAGTCACACCCTTTAATTTAACGTAAATTATAGTAGTAGTAATAAATTGTCCATATATTGCAGTTAAAAGTGGCTTCTTCCAGGATAGTATTTATGAAGCGACTTGTTTTGTTTATGAAATGAGTCGTATTCGGGCGTGTGCCAAAACGGTTGGCCATATGGAAAGTTGAAACTGCTTCTAGAGCCGGACACATTACCATAGTCAGATTTGTCTCACCAAAACTGTCCTTAGGGAACTATTTAGGAATCACACGATTAACTAGGCTATTATCCTTATTTAGAAGGACTGAATAACGGAAATACACATTTACAACCATATCATAAAAGTCGAGGTAACGTTTTATCTGAAGTTTAAAGACATTTTAATTTTTGTTTAGGAAATATGAGTGGTGTAGTTTTTACAACCTGAAATCTCATCGGTTAATGTTTTACTTTTGTAAAGGAGTAATTTCCTAAACATCTTCCAATTTACAATGAAATTATTTCTCAATCTATGTTGGATCCTGCAAACTCATCATTTTATAACAACATGTGCATGTAAATAATTTCTGACGCTTCCATTCTATTGTTTTACTTGTTATTGTCACTCAGTGATGACTTTTTAAATCAATGCAATCATAATTAATTAGCGAAACTTTCCTTATTACTCAATTATGAAATTTAGTTTTTTTGTGAATTATGTGTGATAAGAACACTGTGGCTCAGTGGTTAGAGCAAAAGTCCCTAAAACGGACGTGCCCATGTGCAAACGCCGTTCTTGGAAAATTCTGCGCAGTGCGTAATGCGTTCTGAATATGGACAAACGAGTCTACTGGAAGAATTGGTTTTTCAACAGCAAACAATGCTTACTTTATATATGTACATAATGGGACTGATGCTTATATCACTATCATCCTCCCGCGCAATCATTGTTCATTTAATTATATAAATGTTCAAATCAAAATCACGTCCTCAGGTTGCATAGTATCTATAATGAAAAAAGTGGGCGTCGTAAGTTGGATCATTAGGTCTAAATATATGCCATATTGGCTCTACACAAATGAAAGGCTATCCAAAAAAGAAGATTTCAATTTATTCCTGAAAATTGTGTGTAATTTTCTGCGAGGTGGCTCAGTTGTTAGAGCAATAGATTCCGAAGCAGACATGCCCGCATCAACTCTAGGAGTAAATGATGAGTTCCCAGTAAGGTCGAAATAGGTACTATGGATTAATTGAACAATCATTAATTAAAAAGGTGAGGGTAACAATTTTTTATTTCAAGTTTGCGAGCTTGAAGTTAAAAGAAATCCCATTGTATCTAAGCAGTCGTTGAACAACGTAGCAAAACTACAGTCACTGCTTAGTTTATACTGACAAATATATGTCGATTAAATGTTGCACTTGAATTTCATTGACGTGGGAGTTTGCTCTCGACATGTGTATTGTAACATTACGAATTGTAATTTGATAAATGAATTAGTGAATCAATATATTTAATTTCATTTCAAAAAATTAAACGGCTCAAATATTTATTTGGAGAAAAATACCTTTTCCCTTTTATAACTAGTCCTACATGCATGGGATTTTTCGCTTTTATACATGATTAACTATTAAAACTGCGCCGTGTTTAATTAGCATTCTAAAATAATGTTTTCAATAGTTAAACCTGTTTTTTCTCTACTGAATTTAAACTTGGCTGGTGGTTGTAGCTCCGTGAAAGGAGAAACTGCTAAACCAGCATTAGGCTAGGTATGATTTCATTTCTCAACATTAAAATTTGCGTGGATGATTAGAAATATAATCGAAAGTACAATAAATATGTATACGTCTATACATATATAAAGCATATAATCCAGCAATGTAATATTTCGTAGCCTATTTTTTTAATGCTTTTAAAATTCCACCAATTAGGAGACTGTCGTATATGAATTTGTGCACGAATTAATGTATGTGAATACGTAAAAGCCAAAGACCTTTTCTGTCACGGACGAGGTAACAGGAAATGAGTTGCAAGAGGAAATTAGACGAGAAAAAGAATTGCCATTGTCAATAGCCTACCTAGGCAAAGTAATATATATATATATATATATATATATATATATATATATATATATATATATATATATATATATAGAACAGTTGCAACTTCACTCTCGTCTTAGTTTATGTCTGTATTTAAATAATAAAGGACAACACACACAGGTTTAATCCTGTATTTATTAGTGTTTTAGCTGCATACCGCTCTACTTATGTATTTTAATTTTATTGTCTCCGCTCTGCTCAATCCCTTTATCTTTGTATATTTTCAAATATTTTTTTCTGTTAGTGATTATGAGTTTTTTCTATTTTAAGCTTCGTCTATTAGTGCGTAGATTGGGGATTTTTAATTCAATAATTACACTTGGCAAAGCTTGCAGGAAAATGCACAAATCAATATCCAACGAACTAGACAGCATTGCAAAAAACTTGCATTGTGCATTAAAAGGATTTACATTACGCTGCAGTTACCGTCACACTAATTGATTTAGGGCTACAATGAATCGAAATTAGTAATATAAATTTTAAATTAATAAATCACTTCAACTCAAATATAGATGAAATATATTCATTCTCGTTAAATACACTATTCTCTCACAAATCTTTCTTTTCAGATTTTATTTACGTAAACCTCAACGTGGACTTAGATACTTATTTTCCATAAAAAATAATGTTGAAATAACTTTGTTTTTAATCAACAATAACCAATTAATGATTCATTAATCCGTTGATGGAGAAATGTATCTTTAATATTTTCTGCAGTTTGAACATTTTATATTAATTAAGACCGAAAATATAAAATGGATATTTTAATAATTTGAAATAAATCAGTTTAACGTTTTATGGGGAAATTTGTTTGGTTAGTCAATCAATTATTTAGTAACTTTCTTATTTTGATGTTCATGCATAAAGCGGTGCACATAATAGTATAAACATTTCATATCGGTAATCGTGTGTAACATCGATCAATTAGATTCCGATTTTAAGACCTAATTGAATAACGCTACTTCTCCACTATTCATTATGATTTTTAGCTAGCATTGCTTTAATATAATATTTGTGTCGATTAGAAAGCGCATTACTTGTCAAATTTGTTGGATATATTTCCCGCGCCTGCTGACGGCATTTAGAAAATACTAAATTATTTGCAAACTGTAATCTAAATACCAACTCCTAAATAGCTGACTTATTTAAAACTTTGTAGTGATTTCCATTTGAATTGCCTAGTATTGAAATTAAGAGTCTATATTTTTAGTACTGAGCAAAAACTGATAGAAATATAACATGCATGGCAAAACGGCTTTGACCCGCCTAGTGTCTTTTCTAATTGATTTTAAGAGCACTTATAATTGCCTGCAAAATAAGCATGTGTAGCGCTGCGTAATTTACATTATAATTTGGCAAACATTTGTCTATAAATAAAAACTAATTTCTCAGTGTTTTTTCAATAGAACAGTATCTTTAGGGAAGAATGAAATTTCACCAATAATACTTTTTTCAGCAAACTCTAGCTTGTGAATTTTACATCAAGTGGTTTCGAAAGAAAACAAAATGAACATTCCCTTCGTAATAATAAGTAATATGCTATTTAAACTGCTAAGCATTATTAGCACTTACTAAATTGTTCCTTAATTACAGATTTTATCCTTATGTTTACCCGAGTTGAACCCGAAGTAGGCTTTGGCCACTTATACTTAGAGACACTTCTTGCAATGAATTTGTACAAATAGTAGCATTACCATTCAATATATCCTAGAATTTTTGTAGCTTGTATTAAAATAGAATAATTCTGCAACCTCTTCTACATTATACAATGCTTAGTTTATACTGTAAACAATATATATATATATATATATATATAATGGGATTGGTGCTCATATCAAGATCGCTAACGTGATTTATATAATTAATATCACCTACTACGCAACCAATGGCCGTTTAATTATACAAATATTCAGCCCCATACCAGTTCCACATGTAGCGTGTCGTCTGTTATAGAGTGGCGGTCGTAACTGCATGTATAAATAGATGCAATATAGGCTCCAACTGAAGTAAAGTCTAGTTAAAATTTCAATAATATATAATCGATAATTATGTGTAGCGTCTTGCAAGGTGGCTCCGTCGTCCAGTTAACAAGCTTCAAAGCATGCCACCCTAGGTTCAAGCTTTGTCTGTGGCTAGTTCTGAAAGTTAATGAAGAATTTTTAATAGGAACGAATAAGGTCTATTGGATGAATTACCTTTTCTACATTATATAATGGTTGGTTTACACAGGAAAAATTATGTAGATAATTAAATTTTTGTTGATATCAAGATCGCAGACTTTATTTATATAACTGACTAAACATCAGTTATATTTACGATTTATAGTAAGCGGAATTTAAAGACAGATTAGCCTCAATAAATATATTGAAGAATCTTAACTAACGTAAGAAAAGTATTAAAATTTTCCACGTGAACCAATTGTATTTCTGATGGAAAATAGATATATTAAATCTTTAAATGCTAAAACTTTATATAATAATCAATTTCCTATTATTTATTATCTGATAAATAACCCTTTCAAGGAAAATTTAGTAATATATTTATGAAGTAGAGCATGAAGGGCAAACTTTTGCTAGCAAACATTTGATCTGAACAATTTATTATGAAGAATCTCTGCATACATTTTTTTCAAATGCATATAGCTGCTATTATTCCATTAAACCACGTAGATCTACAACCTCTTAGAGAAAATTCAAATTGAATCCACAAAGCATGAAAATATATAATTAAATTTTGGTTGTTACATTTATAAATTTACCAATCATTGATTGCTCAAATGATGATGCAGGTTCTTGAAATCAAGTTTGTGAGCTTTAGGTAAACAAAAGAACATTATTACCAATCAGTCGCACATCCTATTTATTCTACCGCCAGTCATACGCACTGATGCGTTTCCATCTTAATTGGCCATCATTAGAAACTCATATGTAATTTTCCAAACCATATATGGCGTATAGAGATCTGCCCACAGCAATTACGGCTATCAGTATGGAGGTGAAATAAATGCTTGACACCACTGTCCGTTGGATGGGCTGCATTACCAATCTTATTGATTGTTTTGATTTTACCAGCTATGCGTAATACTCAACTAAATACTTCTATAGCAGAATATATATTATGCGGATAGCTTAAATATATTATGATAAGTTATTCCTGATTAAGATAACTAGCATATATGAGTTTCTGTACAAAACATGGTGCATCCGTTAAAAAAATTAGCTCAAATGTTACAAAAGTTTTAATTTCAAAACCCCATGAATTTCGTGCTAACTGGCGACTCAAACATTGGAGCTCGCGCTTCGTTTCATACACACTAAATATATGTGTATGAATTAATAAATATATATGCGTGGCCCGTTATTTATATAGTTTATATATATATATATATATATATATATATATATATATATATATATATATATTTTTTTTTTTTTTTTTTTGTTTTCATACAACTTCCACTGTGTACATGTCCATTAGTCACTACCTGTGCTGCCAGACCCAGGTATACAATATGGCTGAAATGATCGCCAAGTTTAGAACAACTAAATAACTCAGCACCTCCTATACTAATGTTTAAAGTCCTTCAGTCAACTGCTCTGTATCCTTATATATAATGCTGTTATCCATTATATTAAAATAATATTTATTACAAACTATTTATTACTACACTGTATGCTCGATGTCTCACTGATTGCTACAAGTAAATTTATGAAAGTGAAACCTTTGATAAAAAGAACCCAACAAAATTTATCTGAAAAAAACTTCAGATCCTTTCCGTGATATCAATAAGAATATTAATTTGTGGTCAATTCAGAAACTTATTTTCAAAATTCCGTGCAGTTTATACAGGAAATCAGATAATTATTTGTCAGAACAAAGTAATATCGTACGTCACCAAGAAAAGTCTCAAGAACAAAAAATATTTAAATTCAACAAAAAATGTGATATTCTTCGACAATTTTTAAAAGCAAATCTTTGTTTATGAAACCAGCCGTAACTTCATAGTTCCACAAAGAAAATTGATTAATTTTGTTATATAATGTACAAATTTTTCCAACCTTAACAAACCAAATATTTACGTTTCCCTCATTTGTTAATTAGCATAGCTTTATTCACATATAAGTTCATTCTAGATATTTCATATTTAAATTATATTAAACATGAATGCACAAGAAAATATTCAATGTTTAAAGTTGAATTTACTGTTGCCTTACATGCCAAGTACGAAATAAGAATTGATCTATAATGTTATTGTATTTTTTTAGATTATATTTGCAATACACATGCTTTAATAGATATTTACTGCTGGATTTTAGGTAAATTATTAATCTATTTATCTAAGATTTTCTGTCTAATTCTACCTGTTCTGTTGAATAGGTTGCATGTGTAAGTGTTCAGATGGTTTATCGTCATTCGAACGTTTGTTTAGACTAAGTAAAACTGAGTAGCACACACAAGTATAGCACTGAAATTCCAAACTATTTGGGCCTTCGTGAAATATAAAATTAATTACTAGATCTGCATATATATATATATATATATATATATATATATATATATATATATATATATATATATAAAAGACGGGTACATAAGCACACTTATCTATTTCCTAATTTGCACTAATTATCATTAATATCTGGAGCATTAATATCTGCAATTGTTGTTAAGTAAATTCCGTATGTCCTGGTTTAGGAAACACGCATTAATTTGAGCTATGCCTATCATTGTAAGATCATAATGTTTTAAGGATCTCGAATTTGGTTAGTTGGAACTTTAGGTCTAAAAGGATGCCATATGAGCTCCACCTAAAAGAAAACCTGAAATTACATTAGTTATTATTTAACTGAAAATTGTGTGTGGTGTAGTGTGCGGCAGGATGGTTTAGTGGTTAGAGCACCAGATTCCGAAGCAGACGTGCCCAGGTTTGAGTCCTGTCCGCGGTTAATTCTTGCCAGTACATGATGAGTTCCCAATAAGGACGAAACCGGTCTACTCGATGAATTACCTTTTCTACACTATACAATTCTTAGTTTATACTGACATATGTAAGCAATTAATTGGTCAGGTGTTTATATCAAGACCGCAACCTTGATTATAATACAAATATATTTGTCTTTTAATTATGAAAGACTTAAAAGTATATATGCTTCTTCAAGTAATTTAGTAAAAGCTAGGTGTCTATAATTTATTCATTGAAACTAGTTTTTGTACTTGTAATTATAATTAATCCAAATTTATTTAACCAGTCGCACGACAAATTAAATGTACCGTCATTCTTTATAATAAATTTGTCATTTCCATTTGATTAGATTTGCAATATAAATATTTTAAAGTTTCATTTATTTTGTCATTGTGACAAGGTGATGAAAGTAACAAAATTTCCAAACAGATAAAGGGTTAAGTAAAATATCTAGTATATATATATATATATTATATATATATATATATATATATATATATATATAATTATATTTATATGTGTGTGTGTGTATTTGTATGTGTATGCCAATATAATGGCAGAACTTGGTTAACTATATTGATAATATAGACATAGCATGATAGAAACTGATGAGTATAATTTACATAAAAGACCGACATGCTCCCGATCGAGAGCTTATCACTAAAAGTTAGAAATCTCGCGCTTTGGGCTCACACCCCCAATTTTGTTTCGGGCCTACCACTAACGACTATAGCAATGGCGTGGTTTGCTACACAGCGTATGTGGCCAGAAAGGCTGAGAGGTTTCAGCGTACGATGATGTTTGAGACTAGTTCTTTTGTTTGCTATAAGCGCAAAGGTACTACATATTGAATGACTAGAGAGAAAAATGTTGTACAAAGAGCAATAATCTTCGAATTTTTTGCAGTACAACTTTTTAAGATAATTTAACGAAAATCTCCATTTAATCGATAATGACGGGTATATACCGAAAATAGCTTTCTTTTCGTATGATTGAATTATCTTTACGTAAACTGTATACAAATACACATACACTCATATATATATATATATATATATATATATATGTTTATGTGTATATATATATATATATATATATACATATACATTTAACATTTCAAAATAGATTAGCACAGTAAAAGATGTAATTAGAGCGTAACGAAACGCTTCATTTGATATGTTTATCAAAGCAATAACACAAGAATAAAAATTATCCTACGAGGTAACATTTACCCATTTATAATTTGAGGGGAACTAATAATATACTTCGAATTTTCTCCTTTAATTAGACAAATATATAATAGAAGCAGTGACAACTCCGCTCTTCTTCCGGACTGTGGCCTGGAGCTAGGTCCAATACATGCATTGAATTTAAGCGTAATTAAATGACACAATTCAGATTATTTCCATCATAAATAAATTTTATTTTTCAGCGTTAATAGCGTGAATCCAGTCAAAGTTGTGCCATTTCTGCTAATATAATTCATAAAAATATAACGGTGCGGGTTACATTCAACAGGCAGAACTCAGAAAAGGAAATATATTAACTACGTTATTGTTATACATTCTCAGTAAATATAACCTAATCAGCAAAGTATTGTTTAACCAACTTTATCAAGACTTTGGAAAGATTTACCTACAGTGTAAAAAATGCAAATATGGCTGTGGACACAGTATACATTTACCGTAATTAAATCATCCCAAAGATAATTAATATATCTATTTACACTATGAACTACTAAAACACTAGAATCTGTTAATGATAAAGCGGTACATTTGGTAAGACATAAACCGAAATATAATTTTTTATAAAATAACTTTGCCATACTCATACTTTTTGCGACGCAGTAAAGCAAAACATGTTAAAAATTGAAATTTGAAAATAAAATTACTTTATTGTTAGATTATCTGGTTTCAAATAGAGGATAAACCGAGAAAGAACGCTGCTCACAGACGTCTTTTCGGACGAAAAACCGTATTTACTGGAATTTTCAAAGGGCGTACCTCTTTACGCCAATGGTGATGGAATGAAATAATAGGTTAATAGATAGTTGCTTAAACCTGAAAATCGGAAAAAGGTAGGCATATCCCAAAAACTATGAACTTCTCAGTAATATATGCAAATTAATGAGAAACTCAAACATGTTTCTTTAAAATAAAATGCTAAATATCTAAATGAACCCTACTGTTAGGCCGAACCGTGTTTTTCTATAACCATCAAAGCAACGAACATCGACGAAGAAGAACAGCTGGATAAACTCTTATTGGGCGTCACTGTTGGTAATACCTTATTGCTTATATAAAGGCGAAATTTTACATCATGCTGAATGCTTGGCTCACATCTGTTCAAAACACTCACTTTCTTTTCCGTGAACCATCTTATTACGTAATACAATTAAAAAATCATTGATTGCGCGGGTGGTGGTAACAATTATTTTAATCAATTTTGCGAGATGAAGTAAACGCCAATCATTGAACAACATAACTAAACTACCGCCAGCCGCAACGCACTGACACGTTTCGACCTTCCATAATTATCATTAGATTACGACGACGAACTGACTAGTGAGGATCAAATCGCATTGCATATATATATATATATATATATATATATATATATATATATATATATATATATATGGAAAGCAAAATTAGATATGCGGCTCTCACCTCTAGTAGTCTTGCATGCATTGTACGTGACTGGAAATGTCGGCTGCACAATTTCTATGCAGCAGCTGTCTACGTGTTTTACAGAAATTTTTAAATAGATCTTGAATATACCAAATTAGTTTAAATCTATATTAATAAAGAATTTTAATTTATTTTATTACGAAATTAATATTACAAGTAAAAAATATGCTTTAAAAGAAACATATTGCGCGACAGGAAATAGATAATTTACCTGATTTTCGGATTGCTTAAGATACCTAACAACAAGCATAAATGAGGCAGTTTAAACTAATATTTCCACTTAACATACTGATTGCCAACTTAGTGGGTGATGTGTTTGCCATTGAAAAAGACCTCCGTACCCGGAGGTCGAAATATCTGAAAAAATCATGATGACAGTGGATTCAAACATTTCGGTACGCAATCCGAAAATCAGGTAAAGTAAAAAATATCTTTATTTTCGAAAACGATTTGAGATGAAATAAAGTTTTTCTGCTTTGATCGTTAAATTTGAGGGAATTAAAATCTTCAGCGTTCACGCAAACATTTAATAATGATTAGTGCGATTTCACAAGTTCATTGCAGAAGTAAATACCTAAAATCTACATATAATTCATATATATATATATATATATATATATATATATATATATAGTCAGTATACACTAAATATGGCATAAGATAGAAAATGAAATTCCTGAAGTAGGCAACTTTCATCTGCGTTAGCCCCACATAAAGTATTTCCAGAAATTGATGAGACGTGGCTCAAACCAGGAAAACAAAGAAACAAAATACAAGAAATTTTCCCTTTAATACCAACAATTACATAAATTTGTCAGTATAAACTAAGTATTGCATAGTGTGGAAAGGGTAATTCATTCAGTAGACCGGTTTCGTCATTATTGGGCGCTCATCACGTAATGTTCAGAATTTGTCGCGATCAGGATTCGAACATGGGCACGTCTGCTTTGGAATCTGTTACTTTAATCATTATCAAGTTGAGCAGTTCCTTCATTTTTGTGTACTCAACTGGTTATTACTAGAATTTCCACGACATTACCTCGAACTGGAGCAAGTTATCTTTAGAGATTTACAACCCATTTACTGGGACTGACCAGATGTGCATTGCGTGTAGCTTTCAGTTCTGTGCTAGTTTATTTCTTTTTAGTAAGTAAAACCTATTTAGCTATGGTTTCGTCTATATATAACAACTAAATAACTACGATATTTATTTATAAAACATACAAATTTCCACCTTGGTATGTGCTATTGAATTAAAATAATATAACAGGATTTCATTATAGATGTTGTCAAGATAAAGTAAAAATTACATAAGAATTAAAATGCATTAATAAATCAGACCATTTTCGTCTTTAGAGAGAACATATCAAGTGATTTTAATAATTACTGCCACCGGAGCCTGAATCCGGACACTTGTGGTTTAAAGCATTTAGAGTCATCTATTGCGCCAACGAACCTGCGCAATACATAAAATTTGTTTATTTGGTAAAAATTTCCTTCACGTGGAGCTGTTTTGGCATTGCGTTTAACTTAATGTTTCAATTTGCCAAATCCGATTTCCCTTATGGGAAAAACACCGTGCCCTTTGGGTAAATGATTTTGAATTTAAGTATTCAGATAGGATTTTACTACATTAGCATGTTTTCAATGTATAAAAAATATTGCAAGAGGTAGCTAATGCAATTAATTATGTAGACTGATTTTATCTTTATTTGACACACATCAAGTGTTTGTCAAACTTTTCGCAGACGCAATTCTAACTAGGAGCATTTTTAATTTGCGTGTCATCTAATGTATCAAATTTTACTTCTGCTTGATGGATAATAAATAAGGATAACATCAGTCTAGTTGATATATTTTATTAAATATTTCATGCAATTTTTATTTTAAACGAATACCATAAATAAGATCAAATCATGTCAATGAATAAATATACACAACTATATAATTGTAGTATTCTAGAATTAAACGTGATTAAGATAACCGTCTTTAAGTAGCTTTCGGTTATATTTTGGATTTTATTTTTATGTTGTAAAGAAACCAGATTTTACATGGTCATCGGGTGTTGCCGGCTTGGTGGAGAGCTCGTTCTTCTACGGTTATTTGATAACGCAAATACCGGGTGGCGTGATTGCATCCAAATTCCCAGCAAATAAATTATTCGGTATCGCAGTGTGTGGAACAGCATGCATCAACTTCTTTGTTCCTCTTGCTTGCCGAAAAAGCTACATTCTTGTTATGATGTTGAGAGTGTGTCAGGGTCTCGTAGAGGTTAGTGTTTCGTCATTTCTTCAAAATCCATTAGCCCAAAACATTAACTTTGAATCTTGTAGCAAAAAGCAACCAGTGGAAAAAGTTTTTTAATTAAGGCAATACAAAAACAGTTTATTCAAATCAAGGCATTGTTTCGCAAGTTTGTCATAAAATTTATGCAGTTAAAGCGACAATATATATATATATATATATATATATATATATATATATATATATATATATATATATAGCTACATGATAAATATGCAGCTTAAATGTAGTATTGTAAACTATTCACTTTAATATGTTAAACACCAATATTCATCTACAACACAGAAACTAAATTATGTTAATTTCTTCCAAGGGTAGAAATGGGTCTTTTGTTGATTCAGCCAATGAATGTAGAAGGCAACGCACTTGGTATAATGTCGATATCCGTGATTCAAACAAACCAACAAGATGAAAGAGATTGCAAATGCGAATTTCAAAATTTTTCGATTGTTAAATGTTGATCAGGAAATTTAAGCATGCCGTTCTTTTATTTTAGTCAAGGCGACAGCCTTAGTTATGAGAGAACATGTCAGTGTATCACTAAAAATTCGACACCTGAGAAAAATCAAAGATAAAGGAAAGAACGCATCAGGAGAAATAAAATTAAAGTAACGAGATGGCGGCAGTAATTTCATTACCAATGTTGCTATTATTGAATTTTATCTTAATGTATAGCCCACTCGGTGAATTTACAAAAATATAAATTACATAGAAATTAAATGAAACTATTCTTAACTTCTTCAACTACCAAACTGGCAGTTTCTTCTGTACGCCATAAATGGCAACCGTAAAGAAAGAAACTAACAAAATACTTCTACAAAATTTATATATGAAAAACATCTAGTCTGATAGTAAGATGGAAGACAAATTGTCCATCCAACCATGTAATTATCTGTGAGACTATTATTTGTTTATCAGAATTTCATCAATAAGATCTGCAATTCTGCTTTTTTCATCATTATAATTTACATATAATTGTTTGTTTTTGTAGGTACGGCAGTCTTCTTTTTCCAAGGAGTTATAGAAACTCTAACTGGTCTGAAAACTTTCAAAGTGTAACCCCTCCGTTCTCAATGTTGCAAATTACTATCTAGCGTTTCAGCATTTAACAGTCATATAAATATATATTCAAATTTATTGTGTTGTTTAAATGAGCAAATTAGATTTCTCTGATTTTAACGAAAAATTTGATGTTTACATACTATTTTGAAATGTCAAATATTTCTGTCATTTACATTTTGTTGGCTATACTTGTGGAGTGTTTATAATAGACTAAGTTAAGTTTGAAGAAAGATTCGAATTTTAGAGCATATAAATGTTTGGTTGTTTACTGTGTTAATTTAAATTAAGAAAGTATGTCCTCCAGTTATAGTAACATTCTCATGTGCATATATTAAAATATATTGTCAAAGACACTAAATGTTATTTCATCATCATTTTATTCTCAACTATGTAAAATGAAAATATTTATGTTTCAAAAGGAAAAACCAACAGAAAATGAAAACAATGGGACAGTGTGAAAAACGAGAACATCCAATTATTTATGTGCATCACCCATTACCAAAATTGCTTTTACTGCTTTCTTAAATCAGACTGAAATCTGTTAATCAACAGCATTTCATGCATGGCTAACTCGTTTCTGCTTTTGCATTTCGTATGCAACTTAAAGGTAGTATCTGGTGAACATACATGTTGGATTTCACTATAGCTGTTAACCGTCTGGAGGATCAGTTTACGCAAATTGATTGACACTTTATATCTGTTTTTGGTAGACAGCTTCCCACTCAAATTAAATTTACTTTTTTATCCTTTTGTCCTACACTCATCTTTTTTATCTCTGCACAGCAGAACGGTAGTATGGATTTAATAATAAAATCATTTTGTTATGTTTAGTTGAAAAAGACAGGAGTAGTCGTTGCAAGTCACATCTATGTTTTAAAAAAGCCTGTAAAATACAATCGTATAATTATAAAATTTCGAAAGAAACAGTAACATTTTCATCACAATATTTGCAAGGCCAAATCCAAGACATTTCAGAATTCCGAAATTGAGAACAAATAAAAACTAAACTGATGCCATTTTGACAAGTTTGAGCATGAATATGGTTATAATGTAGTCAAACGTATTATGTGTTGCTACCAGAACGGGGTTTTAGAAGATGAGGTAAGGGCAATATCTGTTTAAGTGTTACGCTAGTCTTGCAAGTTTATTAAGTATTTACATTTATATGATTTCGGCAAATATGTTACAAAAGAAATATCTTACCTTTAATAAAATAGATTTCTTTCTTATTTATGCATTAATGTTAAATAACTTCACTTTTTAAATTAAAACGCCTAAGAAGAAATGGAGTTTGTGCAGTGAAAATCTGCTTCTTCTTCTTATACATTGACATATGCTAGGTCATTTCTCTATCAATTTAAGACACTTTTTTGTTGTCCTAACACCTCGAAAGCGTTTTTCGCCAGTGTAATTAGTTTCTTAAACGAATATTGGTTGCACGGGCGATGATAAAAATTATTATAATCAAGGTTGCGGTC
The DNA here is from genome assembly GCA_029291075.1 of Eudiplozoon nipponicum. Lineage (NCBI taxonomy): Eukaryota > Metazoa > Platyhelminthes > Monogenea > Mazocraeidea > Diplozoidae > Eudiplozoon > Eudiplozoon nipponicum. Next base: position 158,795 of record JAQBSW010000276.1, read on the forward strand.
TTGATATAAGCACCTGACTCATTAATTACTTACATATGTCAGTATAAACTAAGAATGGCACTCATCATGTACTGGCCAGAATTTCATTCTCAAGTATCAATTAAGCCACAAAATATAAAAATAAACTAAGTTCAATGGTTCCGAAATTTGCTCTGCCCTGCCTTTAACAGATACGGTTCGCAATTTGAATGACAGTTTTTGATTGGCTCTGCTTACTAACATTTGTATTTTAGGGCACCTCGTATCCGGCTTGCCATGGCATTTGGCGTTATTGGGCACCTCCACTCGAAAGGTCTAAATTGGCTACAATCGCATTTTGTGGTAAGTTAAATTAAAATCAAAAACATACTATATTAACGCGACAATTATAGTTTAATATTTGTTTTATTTCTACACTCATCTCTGATTGAGCCTATTTTTACTTCCTTACAACAGGCACCTGGACATTGCTGTCTAGATATTGCATAGCAGTGTTGAAAACGAATATTAATACCATCCCCCACTTTGTGAAATAAAAAGTAAAATAACAATATATATTGCTCAGACATATTTATATATACGTATGAGTGTACATATTGTCATTTATTTAGCTTATTCATTGTCAATCAATATCACTTACCCCACGATGGAATATTTGACCATTTAATATAGCATTCTTTAAGAATTCTGATCTTATTCAATCAAGGATTTAATCATAAAACCTATTAAGCTGCATATACTTGATGGCATTTACATGAACTTTTACCCACTTCTTTAAGATCTGCTTGCATTATCTGCAAAATGAATAACGTAATAATGCGTGGTATGAGTTCGTTCGAGTCAATAAATTTCTAAATTTCCAACATAGTTAGATATATGTATGCAATTATATTAACCCCACCAAGATCATGGAATACTTAAGTGAACTTAAGTCTGCCGTTATTGCCTGCATACTTCAATTATCTGAGGTAGTTCGTTGTACACATTATTAGTTTTTATTAAATGTCAGAAATTAATGTTAGAGTTGGAAATCTGAATGTGTATTACGTCAATTCTAATAATCATTTTACGTCCGGCTACATTAAATAAGTACTGATATAAATGTACGTGAAACTTCGTGCGTTTGATTTGAAAGTATAACAAATTCACCATTCCTTGAATATCACACATTTCCGGTTCAAAGAAACTAACGAAAGGAAAGGGGTCATTGAATAATTCTGGGTTTTCGTGGTTAAATGCCCAAATCTTTTAAATTGATGCTTGAACTTATGTATAACTTTGTTTCAGAAAATTTGCCAGATATTTCAATTTTATTGTTATGATTGCAAAACTGTATGTTCTTAAGTTCTATTTGTGTTCATTTGCTAAAGTCGCACATATGTTCTATTTTTAAAAAAAACGTGATGACTTCCTTCTGTGCCCTGGTGTGCGTCTGCTTGCGGAGAGAGACGAGTCTCACTGTTTAAGAAATGCATAGTATCTGGCTACATTTCTGTCAATATATTAATTTTTTACCAATCCTTCAATTTTTGGCCAATTTATGCACGAAATGCTTTTAAATCTTGGTTGTCTGCCACCTCACTGTACTAAAACATTTCACCTTGTCTTCCTGAAAAAAAGCAGAGTGTTTAAATCACAGTATTAAATAATCTTATATTTTTTTGTTTTCCGTTCTAGTTATTATTGTAAATGAAAGTGGTTTTTGTTCAGATCCATCCACTTCGGTTTGAAATACTTGATAATTCTGATTCATCGTAAAGCTTTCTTTTGCTGGATTATATAAGGGCAATGCTGATACTTAACAATCGAATACAATATCCTGTTAGCGTAATAGTTTAAATTTCAAGTCTGATGCTTGCTGTTTGATTTACCAGATATCATATACGTAACAAAATCTGTATACACACACGCATATATATATATATATATATATATATATATATATATATATATATATATATATAAATTAAAATAAGTCTAATTTGTGTAACGAAAAATCCCATCAGTAGAAGAATATTTGAAATATGTATAATCATTTATGCATGAAACTCAGTAAACCAATTGGAAATTACAAAATCTGATTTTGAATTTTGTAAAACAGGCAGCTTTTTAATATGGGAAATTATATCAGACTACCAAAGGTAAATACAGTATTCTGTTAATCATTTATATTCAATTTTCCTATCTAACAAAGTCAATTTCCGGTTCCCATTCTGTTGATTTGAATCTGACAGGTTTGTGAAAAACGTAGCACACATGCATTTAGACGAATATTTAGTTATACAGAAAGAGGGAATTAAACATGCCTTATTGCTGGTCCAATTGACAATAAACTGTATTTTTTTAGTAAAGTTATTGACCTACTCTGTTACGATTTCTCTTCTGAGGATAGTAATTTTGGAACTGATGAAGAGAGAATTCGCATATGAGAGATCATCCAAGATTTTATTATGTAGACTTTAATACGGACCCTTATATATTTATCAATTTGAAAAATCTAGATTTGGCATTGTAAACAATTTTTTAAATTTATTTTCAATTTATTTTCATCACATTGTTTTATTTTAAATAGGTTCATACAGCGGGGCAGTATTCGGTCTATTTTTGTCCGGACTACTTTCTGAGCAATTTGGCTGGACAGCTCCATTTTATTTCTTTGGTAAGTTATTTACTATACATATGTTCCTACGTTTTCAAAAAATATATAAACGGAGAATTTAATGGCCACAGAAGCCGTCACGTTAGCACATGAGATCAGATATAAGCAGTGCAAAATTACTGAGTATGTGGGTCTGCAAATCCTGTGCCAACACTTAGGTGGAAGCGTTGAAAATTGCTAATCGAAAACTCGTGCAAATTATGAGTTCCGATGAATATATACATTTCAGTAGTGAGTAAATCATTATAAATTATTTAACAGTTAATTAGAAATGACAGCAATTCATTAGTACCAGGGATATTCAAGCAAAAGCTTTCAGGAGAGCAGACTGAGACAGGATTTTGTTAAAATTGAGAAGAATTATGACTCTGATTTGTTTAAAACGAATATTTAAAATGCTGAAATGAATTCATGACGATTAGTAATGTTAATTTAAATTTATTGTCTATATATTTTTCAAGCCGTAATAGGACTAATTTGGGCAGTATTTTGGTTCTTCACCATCTACGAAAAACCTTGCACACATCCTGGAATAAGTATAGAAGAACGTAACTTCATCGAATCATCGCTTAATGAAAATCCCAACATAATTGAATCGGTTAGTCGCATTTTAAATGTTTTGTGTATTCATCGAATAGAAGTATAAATATGTTAAACTGATAGTTTAAATTTTTTACCCAAAGAAATTTTATTAAATCTTAAATATGAACAAATTTATTTTATTTTCAAACAGTAAATTCGAGTTTTACCAATTTTCATTTCAATTAGTAATGAGAAATTGCGAGAAAATTATAATTTTATATTTTTTATTTTGCTCGAAAATTGTTAGTCAAGGTAATAAATCTTTTTATTTCGAATATATATTTTAACAGATCATCCTTAATTAAAATATGTACGTATTTATAGCAAAATATATATGCTTTAGGTCCTATTTAAACTAATTTATTATTAGGAACGCAATATTTAATACACACTTGGATACGTGTTTTGATTACTGTATGTCGAAGTGACACCTTCCATTAAATATTTTTGGTGATAAATATAATTACGAATACATCATTTATGCTGAGATTGTTTTGTTAAGCAGAGATATAAGAATTATAAATTGGGCAAAGTTCGAAATAAATTAGAATTCATGAATGTCTCAGATTTGAAATTTGTATATTATTCTAATTAATTATTACCATGGGCACGATGAAGTACACTAAAACTAAATATATAAAATATAAACTTCTATTTAAAATTAATGCTATTTAATAATTTACTATTAGAGTTTTAGTGCAGTATTTGAATCAATTATTTAGATCATAGATAAATTGTAATTCAGTCTTTGTTAACTAAATTTAGAAAGTAATTGCAAATTTAAATTGGATGATAGCCGATTGTTACGGAAATATTACTTCAGAGAAACAGAAAATTATAAAAACAAAACACTGAAATATACAGTTAACATTTTAAGATCGGTCTGTTTGGTAAAAGAATGCACTAGCTCCAGAGAAAGTATTGGTGAAAGTAACTGACGACGCATCATATGCTGTCGTAGGCGCAATTTCCTCATTCTAAACTCAATCGATTTTTGCTGATTATTTTATCTTCGAACAAGCGGCCATTCGTATTCAGTCTTGTCTTGTCACTACACTGTAATAGATGTTAATTTATATTTAACTATAGAAGTATTTATGAGTATGTGTGTAAGATTTCATGCATGTGCCAATAAATTCATTTACCTATTTTTGACGAATTTTGGAAGTAAATTTCTACGTTAAAGCATTCTCAGTTTATTTCGTGCCAATTATGAAGAGTGGCCTGATGCTTATGCTTTTTAATTTTCTATTGACACTTAATTTGCCTTTTCACATAGCAAGCATACGTGAATTCAAAAATATTTCTGAAGACATCTTGATTTGCGAGATGTAAGAAATAATGCAGTTACATTTCAAAATTTTCAAAATTAGTAATATGTCGAAAAGTATTTTCACTTATTATTAATTACCTAATGTCACAAACTAAAACCAGGCCTTGTTCTTAAACAGCAAGGCCTCCTCTCAAAGAGAAATCCATAAATTGGAAATTTTCGAAAGAAATCTGACGTCTAAAGAAATCCTTATACAGAAAGGTATATAAGCTGGATTAATTAAATTTTTTGTTAGATTAACTTGATTCGTTTAACTGATTTGTAGCGTCAAATGCAAGTCTCCCGATTTTAGTTAGATATAGTCAAACCTTTTTGTTCCTTTTAACACAAAAACGGTAATTCAGCAAGATATGAATTTGTATTTTATTGTTTTAATTGAACAAGTTTTTAAATGTTCATAAGAAACAGGTTAATTTGTGACAAAATGAAAACACTAGATTTCACTTACCAACCGCCACTCGGTATATTATTGGCACGATATAACAAAGCGAATTTTTATTGAAACATTTTGCTTGTCAACAATGATTTATTTGTCGTGTAATAACTTTTATATTTATGTAGCGAGATACAATATTTTCATTAATGAAATGACTAATAGAAATTTTATTTAGTCTAAGCCTAGCTTCGGCCTATATCATGTCAAATTTGGCTTGCTCAATAATAGACATTTACAGTAAGGTCAGTCATTCACATATTCATTAAGACAAATGTATGAGCAATTCATAGTTTTTCGTGTAGCATGCACTAAACATTTGCTTGAATTTTATTTTAACGTTTTATTCAAGATATATTATATTTTTATTAAAAAATGGCTTCCATCGTTAGGTGCATGTTCGTCCTTGTTAGAGCTGATATTAACAACAAATGTCAATTTTGAAAGATTAGTTTAATTTTGGATAAAATAATATTATTATAGTATTTTAATAATGCAACTTCAAACTATTTTCTTTTCATTAGTGGAAGTTTAATTTATTTATATTCATATTTGCAATGCATAAATAATGATTTTATTAATACCCGTAAGTTTCATACTTTTAATAATTGATTAATTTAAAAGCGTTTAAGTGGCCTTTTGGGTAATAGCTTCAGAACAAACTATTTAAGAAGCATTTATACAGTACAATAAATTAAAACAAATAATTTTAAATTTTGTTTACATTATAGTAGGCAATACATTTTTAAATATTGAAAACGCCCAAAATTGATTTGTACATCTGAAAATGTGTGTTAGTTTATAAATAGATATATAAGCAAACCTGTGTTTTACATTGCAGTAATCGAGTAACCAAGAAATCATCTTTATCTTTCTAAATATAAAATCAATACGGATTAGTGCGTAATTTCCGTTGTTCTAATCTGCTTCACGAAACAGTTTGCGAGAACTTCATCGTTTGTTTTGCATATCACACACCTAAATGCCGTTAGTCCTTTTTTTCACTGTCTCTTGATGAAAAATCCAAATAATCTGCTGGAATATGATGATAATTATGAATAATTTTTCGATAAAAAATCAAGTAGATATATGCGCAGAAATGTTTTAGCTTCTGTTACAGTTATATTTAGTATACTAAAGTTTTATGGCGATGCAATAAAAAAAGTCTAAATGATTACGAATAAACAAATAATATTAGGTTACTAAACAAGTTTTAAAACTGAATCACTTAAGAAAAAAATCTAAATTAAAATGGAAAACTTATTTAAATGACAAATCAAACATTTTGGCGAATATTCAACGTCAGCAAGTAATTTCTATAAAGTTGGAATATTAAGCAATCTTTGATTGCGCGGATGGTGTTAACAATTAATTTAAAATAGTTAGCAAGTTTGGGATAAACGTCAACCGCATTCGATATGAGTAGTCGCAGAACGGCCAAAGTACCACCACTCGCAAACATTGACACGATTCGACCTTGTATTTTGTTCTACAGGAAATATAAAATGATATTTTTGCTTATCTGAAGCTCACAAACTTGACCTAAAGAATTGTTATCAATATTCCCGCAATCAACGATTTTTAAACTGTGTAACAAATATAAAAGTAATTAAAGCTACAGAAATGCTATATTCGTGACTGAGTAGACATTTTTCAACCGACATTTACAGTCGAGAAAAATTTGTGCAAGATAATTAGGGGTGATAACAGCACATCTGATTCTCTATACCGTAGTATGCTGTGCGGTATGATGCGTTTAAAACGATACGTGTGACTGACGGCATTTTATTATTATATGCGATTGGTTATATAAAATCGGATTGGCACTCGTCTAATACGCGCAAACGTGATTTTATAAACTGGTATATTGCAATTTATGCTAGACAATTACGAGTCAGATCCGCATACCCTATATACCATACATTATCTACGTATAAAGTTTTCATCTTTGCTGGGCATTTTGCCGGCATATTCTGATGATTATCACGATAGGGTGAAACGTGTCAATACTTGCGACTGACTTTAGTTTAGCCATACTGAGCGACTGGTTATATACTCAGGGATCCGCGTTTAATTCTTGCTCCTCAATATTATTTAAAAAGTTGCAATACATGATCTTTTATGATGATAGGCTGATTTACTGAACTACTACCAAGCTATACCTAGCTATTGACCTTAGTACAAAAATATCTTATTACATGTGAAATTTATCTGAACGAATATGTGATAGCAATTTTAGATAACTTAGGTTGGTATTTGGTACAAAACCCATTTTAGTATAACCATAGTTTAATCTAATAAACGTTTTGTTACACGCACATATTATGCGTCAATCCTAATGAATAAATTTTCTCTTGTACAAATATGTAACTTGCGTTTAGCTATGCAGGTTTGATTTTCTAAAGGTCTCAGGCATGTTGAATATAATTTGGCAAAGTATAATTAATAAATTCAGTTAAACAAGTAAAATTAATGTTTGCGAGCTTGAAGCAAACACCAATCCCTTTGTATTTAACCAGTCGTCGAAGATGGTGTCTGACGGTAGATTTGCTAAATTGTTCGAAAAAAGATTAAATGCAATGGGGTTGGTGTATAATTTAAGCTCGCAAACTTGATTTAAAGTATGAATCGAGTTGGTGGTTATAGTTCTCTTGGATTCCTCTCCAAAGAGAATCCCGCAAGCGTTGTCCTGGTCAGCTTGATTGACTCAAGCCATTACAACGCAAAATTTGTATCACAATTGTAGTAAATCTGTTAATTCAGTTAATTTTTTAATCTTAACTTTAATCAGATCATTTTGTTATATGAAACTCACACCATATCATGTTAAAGATAATGTAAACTATTTACGCCACGGACAAAAACGGATTTTGGTTAACGAACTAGCTTTCAAGCCGAAAAATTCAATTCCTATGACAAACTGGTGCATGAGCTCAATTAAATAATCATTTATAAATCTGGTTTACAGATTTTACGATTCACTAAAAGTTATTTTCTAATTATAAGTACAACACATAGCGGAAAATGTTGATATTAAAATTTAGAAACAGAGCTGCGACCATTTTTCAATTTTTTAAAATTTAAATATTCCGATGTTTCAGTTAAATTATTCACATTATAATATAGTCAGTAAAAGAATTTAATTTAAAACTATTAAGTAAATAAGAATAGGAAAGTTAGTTACCAAATCAAATATAAAGTTTAGGCACATCGCACGTCTGACAGTTTGACAGACGCATATAAAATTAAATACATTTGAATCATTAAAGATATTAATTGGTACATTTTATGAAAGCACATGTTCCCATTCCGTTGTAATTTAGTATTGAATAAATATAAAACGTGGACTAATAATCAAGATGACATTGTCATGAATTATAAAAAAGATTTATGATAAATAATATAATAAAGCCTGCGACTTGCAATAAATTGCATCAATTTGACAGCTGACATAATTCTGACAATATTTACAATCCAGCATCTTTGTTGATGCGTGATCCAATCTCAACTTAGTTAAATAACCCACAAATTGATTTCCCTACGTGTTCAGTAAAATAGAAGTTCGGTAACGTGACTTATAGTAGAGTGATAAAATTAAACAATTGTCAACCGGCAAACGTGATCAATTCCAAATTAATAGCTTGTTGTGAAATTGGCAATTGCATCATTATAGTTTCCTTGATTTAAATAACGAGTGGTTGTATCCAGTTCACCTTTTATTTGAATTGTCTTACAGATTTCCTTCAAGTCCTTCTGTCAGTCAACAACTCATCAAAAGTTCCAAAACGAAATAATAAATCTTTGTTAGTTTAATTTATACTTTGTCATGAGTTGTATATTGACTAAGGGACACACAAGGAAGTCCCGAAACTTATTCAAAGAATAGGCGAACTTAGAATTATCTCTTGTTAATCAAAGAAAGAAAAAGATAAAGATGAACAGTTTCCTGTTTTAATATATAGAAGTTATAAAATTTCTTTATTAAAATGATTCGGTCATGAGAATAGTGTGAGCATCCACGTAGATGCGCGGAGACACCTAAGCTCAAATATGGAAAAGAATTTTGCTACAATCAATCCGTGCTCAGAGAGGAACAGAGTACTCAGAGATACTATTTTTAATTGCCATTGCAAGTATTCTTCAATGATTAGTATAATTTTAAATGCTGCGGAAATTTATTTAAGATGATGAAATTTTTTTTTCTGTATATGTTGATACAACGATCTATTCGAGCAAGGTGCATGTAAATAAATGTGTTAAATATTTTGAATATGTTATGACAATGTATGTTCAGTTTGCAAGAATTTTGATGTCTATTTTAATTAGATTTGTGCAACAAAGCTTCACATTTCCTACGTAGGCATGGTAAAGCAACTTGCTTCTCTGGAAAAGTCCATTGTCTAGCGAAAGAATTGTCATAATGTTGTGTTGACGGAAACTGTGTTTACATGCCTTTATTACCAAGAGGTCTATTTTCCATCATTTATTAAGAGCATTTTCCAACACACCTCAAACTTCTCCAGTTTCTCTGAAATTGATCAGGAAATGTGTTTTACGAGACGTGACACTAACACCATTTGAAGGAATTTATTGCAATTTTTTAATATTCCGGTGTTACTTTATTTAACACTATCGATGTTTTTGTTAAATTACATGTGGTGTATTTATGCAGATTACTCTTTTAATAGAAAGTATCAAATGAAAATTATTTACTTATACTGATATTTCGAGGTTTGAAAAAATAATATGTTAATTAAAAAGCTATAATAAAAGGTGTTTTTTGATGCTTTATTATTATTTATTTTTATGGATTTTTTGCCGCTGGCGACATTGAACGAGCATTGTTTCTGATAGCTATTTTTATTCCACATTATTTTTAGAAAGTTAAAATTCCATGGAAAGCATTCGCTACTTCAATGCCCGTGTGGGCAATCATAGTGGCAAACTTCGCTAGAAGCTGGTCATTCTATCTTCTTATTATGGAATCGCCAAACTTTTTCAGTTCTGCCTACCATTATCGTATGACTGAGGTAAGAACCAAATTTGGCCTCACGTCTTGGTATTTAAATCACTACATATAAATTTTGAAAGATCAGCTGAAAATGCCTAACATATTTTTACATTCCATTTAACTGAAGAAACAGGTTTACTCTTCAATGACTTTTGTACAATATTTTAATTTACCTCAGGTTTCAACCAGATTAAATATATTAGTGTAAACTGTTTAAGAATACCACGGGCTTACTAAAAATTATGGGTAGGTAATTGAGATTTGACGTTATAAGGTAAATAAGTTAGTTGCTTGAAATCTTCCTGTAAATCTATTAAAACATGTTGCTTTGATAAAATAAAAATAAAAGCATAATATACGTAGATTGATATCAAAATAAAAATGTTCGTGAATCTATAGATTTCATCAAAATTAATATATATATATATATAAAGCACTGAGAAGGACAATATTTTTGTTAAAAATAAGATATTCAAGTCTTTCATTTGATCGGAGATAAAGTGGAATTAAAAAATACAACTATATTTCAATTTTTGTTGTCATTTGAAATGGTTACTCTTTTTTAAACTATTTACATTTTCAGTCAGGTGCACTTTCCGCCCTGCCACATTTGGTGATGGCAATAATCGTGCCCATTGGTGGGCAGATTGCCGATAACTTGCGACAAAATAAAATGTCCACAACAAATGTCAGAAAATTATTCAACTGTGGTGGTAAGTTTTCAATATTTGTTCTCTACTTAAATTATATGCTTGTAGAAAATGTAAATTTGACAATTTTGTAATAATGTCATGAAAACAATACTCTAGTAAAACAACTGCATATTTAAATAATTAAAATTCTGCTATGCAGTTCATAAGGCTCGAAATCATGTCACTGCAAAGAAATTTAGTGACCTCATAGATAATAAAATTATAAGATGTTGATTAACATCATTTTATTATTAAACAAAGCGAATAAATCCCACAGCATCGGTGTTATTTATAGGTTTGCGCAGTTCAATCCTCACATTGTGCATTTACCTAACAAACGGCCTGTTTCGCAAAATGCCATTGGACGAAATAAATTGACATCCACTAAACGTGCACTCACTATATCAATATGAGTGTCAAGCAAATATTTGGAATGCTCTGCTTAACTACTTTAATACATCGAGCATATCATTTAAATAAATAAAGGTAGGCTAACGTCGGGTTCTTAGTGGATTGAGTTATAATATATTTGGAGAAGTGATGAAATAGGTGTAGTGATTAACCATCAAGCAAAACCCAACGCACATTTGTGAAAGGGGATTCAGAAGACTGTTGACATCAGTGACGCTTCAAGGGCGCATATGTCACCATGAGGGTAAACAGCTATATTGCAACAAACAAGATACGGTATATCTGGGCAAACATTGACGCTATCAGAGATGCACAGATTTTATTGTATGAACACTGTTATTCCAACTTATAATTAACGAAAGTGCTCAAAGTGTCAACACTAATTGGCGCTTTCATATATCCTGTGTTGCAAATTGCAGGAAGGTTGTGAATCTATATTTGTGTATAGATTTGCTGGAGTAACAGGTGTTCTGAAATGGATTTAATTCATATTTTTGGTGAACTTTAGTATACATTGAAATCCATTGTGTTGGTACCATGTACATTTCCGATACCATAATGTTGGTATCTGTTACTGATAAATTAACTATAATGTTGGTCTCACTTACAAACTCAGTATATATATATATATATATATATATATATATATATATATATATATATATATTATAGTGAGCTGGCTCTGATGTCTCATTGTTCGAGACTTTATATGAAGTTAGCTTCACTACTGCAGGTTTGCACATTCTAATAGGAGATTGTACCGTCCTATTTTCCCACTTTCCTTATACAAATATATAGTTGGTAAATGACGTCATACTGGCTCCTACTGATGAGTCGCCAGTAGACAGGAAACGAATGTGTACAAGATTATACTTTCGTTCATGCTGTCTTTGGTTTATCCTTTTGGTCATATTTGAACTAATTCGTTACTAGGTGTGCAACACCTAACTTACAAATTTACAAGTTGAAATATTTAAAATAAGGACACATAATAATGTATACTGTATGCAATAAATAATAACAGCGAAAATTTATAAAAAGCGTCAGCTGAAGTAAGCAATAATCCCGAAAACTTGTGAAATCTGGAGAACCAACCTAAAAATTTTACATTATTTTACCGAAGAATTGTGTTCTTTCTTAATTTGCAAAATGACAAATAAAAACCATAGGGAATAAAAAAGTGCTTTTTCAACTCGTGAAGCATAAAAAGCAAGAGCCGTCTTCTTCATGCACATATTCGGGACTTTTTTCTGTGTAAGCGGAGACGCAATCAAGCATTTCTTTGACAATTTTCTTCAGCTAATGCGCTGATTTGCATGACATAAAGTAGACTGCAAAATTTCGTTTCAAAATTTCTATGCCTAACTTTGCATTTCCATGTGTTTACTTCCTCCATTTTTTTCATTTTAATATATTCATACATAGATAGGTTTTACACATTTATAAGACATTCTTAAATTTCGTCATTAATCAGCAGAATAGAAATACATTATTGACTATTGATTTTATTTTTGGCATTCAAATGAGCTGAATATCGAATTTTACAGAACAGGCTGTATAATTCAGTCTTAACTTAACGCTAATCACTTAAATCAATTTAAAATTGCTATATTTAACCAAAAGTAAAGACATGGCTGAAACGTTCGTAATTAACGTAAAGCCGTTATTTCTCAGATTGTTACTAATTCAGATAATCATAAATTAAGATGTGAATCTATTAGTAAAGCATGTTGTTAGTCCTTCCGAACAGGTCTTCCGAAAGAAAACACTAGTTAAAGCCAATGATCAGCAGATGTTGAATAAATTCTGCATTGATCATGCAATGGTAGTTCGCTTCACATTTATCGAAAAACAATACTATAGGCACGTATCTATATACTAAACGGTTCTTAATTTTGTTGCTTTGACGAATAGTTATCCACACCTGGGCAATCAAACATTGTTTAATAGTATTACCTATATATATATATATTATTATTATTATATATATATATATATATATATATATATATATATATATATATATATATTAGGAAAGCTACAAAACATCAATGATGGTTCCGCCGAAATTTACAGTCAGGTACAATGTATGTGAGACTACTAGAGATGAGAGCCGCATATCTAATATTTCTTATCATACAATAATGTATTGCAGTTTGATTCTCGCTAGTCAGTTTGCCGTTGTAAACTGATGATAACCATGAAAAGCCGACGCGCGTAAGTATGTGTGACTGAAGGCAGTTTTGCTAAGTTGTTCGATGTCCGGTTCAATGCAATCGGACAAGTGTTTTCAAACTCGTAAACTCGCTACCACCACCCGCGTAATCAATAATTGTTTAATTGTATTACCTAAATATATGGCGAAATATGCACAGCGCTAATGCAGGTGACAGCTTAGAAATTTTACAGCCGACATATATATATATATATATATATATATATATATATATATGCATTTATAGAATTGGTAACTTTACGCGCGCAATCAATGATTATTTAATTATTTTTTTCAAAATTTCAAATGAGAATGATGTGATTTTCTGTTCTTATTTAAAAATGAGGTCACGTGTAGAGAAATGCCAAAGCTGTATTTAGTAAAATTCTCCAAAACCGTATAAAATATGAAAGTGCTGCAACAAACTAAGCATTAATTGATTAATTGTGTGTGTGTATCTGTGTAGGTTTATGGTTACGTGCGTGCAAATTTATATTGTAAATCGGAATTTGCTACTTCCTAAAAAATTGTATATTTAATCTCCCGTTGTTCAAAAATTTAAGAGAAAACTGGCTTCTAGCTCCACAAGATTTCATCAGTTACACTATGTGAAAGATAGCTAGTCTGAAATACATTTAAAAGGTTTAATTTTGTTAACAGAAGCGAAAAATTATTTAAACGATTTATTATGAATTGAAATTACTTAATCTATATTAGTTTTAATTAATAGGTATGTATTTTATATATCAAAAAGAAATACGTGAAATCTACATGAATAAAATCTGCTTAGTTTTCATCAAATTGATTTGAATATATTCTAGTGAACATGATAAAATTTAACTGGCAGATTATTTATCCATCAATTTACCTCTACTCAAGAGCCTTTGTTTTAAACTGAACTAAATCGCTAATAGTCATTTATTAGGAAAATTAGCCATCTTCTACTTATGTATAAAATTATGTTTTGGCTAATTTCTTGTATCCATCTGATAATTTAGCATCAGAATATAGCCTAGAATTGCTCATATCGCAATTTAATTAAGTACTGTGAGTATTTTCGTAATTAAAAATTATTTCGAAATTTTTTATCTGATTTTGTCTAAAAGCAAAATCATTACGCTTCCAGTCAAATTGATAATGATATGACTGCATTGCGCAATGATATTATTGTGCTTTTTAAGCTTCTTTTTAACTATGCACAACTTTCAGAAGTCTGGCTTGTATATTGCGCTCCAAAAATCTGTAGGGGATATGGCGCGATCATGCCAAACTCATTTTCAATTATCTAAATAAGTCTTTAATTTGTTAATACAAATTCTCCGCAACTTTAATAGAGGAATTTAATAAAGTTCGATTTGGCATTTTGTTTAAGTTGATCAAAGTGTTAATTTGAGTCCGTTTGGTTGCCTTGCCTAGGCCAAACTTTTATAAAGCGAGTGGTCTTACAAGTAATCCCGTCTATTAAATACAGTTTTCTCAACGTGGTCAAAGCGTGTGTTCAAACAGGTAATTGTAGCAGCGTGAAGAAAACGGATCCATAGCGCTGAACGAAGACTTGTCTACTTTGTGTCAATTTGTCGTCGACGTACAGGAGAACACAGTCCATATGTCCGTTGCACCGCCACAGACATTGGATATTTAGTCTTACTCGCATATATAGTTTGATTGTATGCCCGGAAATAAAACTGTTCAGCCTATATAAATCGCGTTGCAATGTTAAATTTAGCTTGCTCTTATTGAAACAATTTAGATAGTCAACAATTGTACAGATACATATTAAAAATTTTTTACCATTTTAGTTTTATATTTCAAAAGGTTTAGTGGAATCTCTTTCGTACAGTTTATGTGAAATATCACATAATATTATATATATATATATATATATATATATATATATATATATATATAAACCATAGTGTTAGTATCCGGTACTCATCGATTTCAAAAAGGTATCAGTTACTAACACAATAGCCATAGTGTTATTATCCTTTACAGACTCGGTATATATATATTATATAGTGGAGTTAGCATTTAAGTCGTATTGTCGTTGACTTTAGATGGTGTTAGCTTCACTATTACATGTTTACACATTCGTCTAGGAGATTGTACCGTCCATTCCTTCACATTCTTCTACCAAATATATAGTGGTTAAAGGGCGTAATACCGGCTCCTACTGATGAGTCGCCAGTAAGCACGAAAATCATGATGTTTATTTTCTGTTAAACAAAGGCTAATGCTTCTTGTCACAATTGCATCCGAAGACAATGTTTAAATGAAATTGTTTGCGTGACAGGAAATTGGTTAATTTTGTAATCCTTTTTGTTCGAATCAATGAATTTACGTTATTTGTCCACAATTTAATTTCAGATGTTTCAGAAGGTTTTCCCAAGTCCTGTGCCAACGGTAAAAGAATGACACATCAAAATTGATAAATAATAGTGCAAGTGATAAAATTTGTTTATACGGTTTCCTTTATACTAAGTGGCAGATCGAATAACAAATACTTTACACAATTGTGCGTCATATGTGTGATTTCGCGTGTGTGTATAATAATGATGCATTCAGATAAATATTATTTCATGCCTCTGTGCCCCTATGCAATTGAAACCGCAGCGAATTAGTGCTTTATTCTTACTTTATTGAATGGAATATTTATGGGTCAGATCCCTGTCTATGAAAGGTAAAGTTGATGTGAATATACTGGTTACGAGTTCCTGCCAGGTTGAAGGATTAAGAATTACTAAAATGGTAGGCTTATTAAAGATAATATCATAAAATATTTGGCATGATTTCGAATTCTTGATCGTATAACTTGAAACTATTTCGTGCAATTGCACGAAATGTAACCTTAAGTTTACAAGGCAAGTTCAAAATGCTGCCCACATATAGTTCAATGTGATCAAAGCATATAATCTCAGTAAATCATATATATTTGATTGTGAATGTGGTTCTAATTTTACATTTCACACACTTATGCATAAGCAATTCACGTATTATTAGTGCACGAAGTTCAAAAACGGTAGCACTTTTATCATTTAAAAACCCAATCGGATATTAATCATTAGGCATCATATGAAATACATACTTAAATTTGTATAATAATGTATAATTGTGTAAAACATTTATAAGAAGACAGTCATGATGTTTTGAATTGGTTTAAACCGAACTCGAAATTATTTTGTTACAATTGAACAAAATATAAAATACACCGATTATTGATTGCGCGGGTTGTGATAAAAATTAATTACGTCAAGTTCGCGAACTTTATATAAAAACCAATTCTCTTATATCTAACTAGTCGTACAACATAGAAAAACTACTGTCAGTCACATATACTTACGCGTTTCGACCTTTTATGATCAGAATCAGAGCGCGACGTCAATCTGCCAATGCTTACATAAGTTAGAAAATCAGATATACTGCTCTCACCTTTAGTAGTCTTGTACAAATTACACTTGAATGGAAATGCTGGCGGCACAATTTCTAAGCGGTCATGACCATTAACTTCTTGCATCCTTCGCCCAATATTTATAACGTATGAATTTTAAAAATCATTAAGTTGTCAGAAATAGCAATTATGCATTGTGTATCTCATAAGAGGTTATTTCAAATACGGCCAGAAATATATGTCAAATATAGCATAATCAATCAGTAAGATCTCATGTGCACATGGGTTTCGTATTTACTAGCGACTAATCAGTAGACGCTGTAACCTAGTCGCAAAACGCCAATATAATTTAGCACGAAATTTCAGACAGTTGGACAATATGATTTGTTACATGTACATGAATTTGAACAGTAAAATTATCAAATTCATATGAAGTCTTAGAAAATATGTCTTCCAAGCCTACTCAAAATGTATAATAAGTATCATATTTCAAGAGGTTGCCAAAATCATGATTTTGCAGATAGGCTCAATTTCATCAAATTTGAGTATGACAACCATTTTGACCAAATTCTACTTCAATAAAGCCTTATACGCCTGTCTTGATCGATATCGGTTAACATATTTCTTGATAATCGTTATACACTTCAAAGTAAAATGGAATAATACAATGTTCATTGTTTCAGAGAATTAAGATTTATTCAATTATTTATTAACTATTACGTATCTAGTAGAAAGTTAGTTAAAAAAGGACCAGAAGTTTACACCAAAGACAACCTCAAAAACATACGTACAAATCCAGATAATTGCATTTGTATGAGCTCTTAGCGACTATTATCTTTTTCAAAAGAAGCAATTTGAAAATGTCTGTTTGCTTTAAACAAATCTTAATCGTCGAAGTTATATTAACATCTAAAATGCAGTTTTTCGCCACAATAATTTAAGCACGATATTTGAAAAAATATTTCAGACTTGAAATAAACCCAACTGCAATATTTTATTCTACAAGTCATACTGAATAGATTTTAGCGTACAATTTAATTAAATATGCTCAAATCTGTTTGCATGAACGCATAAAATTTGTTAAATCAAAATATTGCAAGAATTTGGCAGAACTTTTGCGGATGAAAACAGCATTTCAGGTCTGCAAATATTTTTATACATTGTGACTTGAATTTCATTGATTGCTTTTCTTAAAAAGGAGATTAAAAACACAAAAAACGGTTTCATATACGTTATTTATCATTTACTGATCGACCAGTTTGTATAAGTATATCATTAGTACTTATCTCAATCCTGCCAGCTTGGTGTAGGAAAACTTTTCCTTTACATTGAAATGTTATCGCCTGAAATCAAGTACAAAATCGCAAAGTCAAAAGTACAGCTTAAAATCTTTTGCGCAATCGATTTACCATTGAATACACGATGATTCAATTCTTAATTCCTCTGGGACGTAAAATATTTGATACTGAACATGGTTAATTACTGTGTTATTTGTTTTCCAACATAATGATCATACATCGTGAAGATCTTTATGCAAAATATTCCATGGATATTTTGCATGCAAATTGGAATGTTAAGGACAATTATCAAACTTAAGAGATTATCTGAATCTTAGTATATGAGCGATATAATAGTTTAACCCTTGAATTCCCACCTGGCTTAGCATTGGCTTGCTGATAACACAAGCTAAAGCTTTTGGACAG
Source organism: Eudiplozoon nipponicum (assembly GCA_029291075.1). Taxonomy (NCBI): domain Eukaryota; kingdom Metazoa; phylum Platyhelminthes; class Monogenea; order Mazocraeidea; family Diplozoidae; genus Eudiplozoon; species Eudiplozoon nipponicum. Next base: position 177,201 of record JAQBSW010000276.1, read on the forward strand.
ACAAAGAATAGCGTTTCGATCCACGACACTGAAATTCTGTGACGTTTCATTTATAAACACACATATAAAGTTGTTAAATAAAAATAGAATCGTTATACCTTGCTAGCTCGATTTTTCGCATATAAATTTATTCGTGTATTAGTTAAAATCGTAAGCATTGTTAATAAGCAAAACACATGAGCCTCAGTCATTTTCACCGTGTACAAACTAACGCATTAATCAGTAACTTAGCCTTAACAAGAATGCCTCCACCAATCAGAAAGCAAGGAATTAATTTTTATACCCGTGAGATTTGATTTTGCATTTCATCAGAAATGTTTAATGTATCCAACAATTGTTTCATTCACTTACTTCATGCGGGTCACTGCCTTTTCTATTGGATAAAAAAATTATAACATGCGAAGTGTGAAGCGTTTGTTGCAAAACGTCATGCCAATTAGTAGCATGTGTTACTGATTATAATTTGCATTACGTTTGTCAATACTCAACTCAGTTTTGTGTAATGTTGATAAAATATAAATGCGATAATGCAGATAGATTGTATAAATGCTTTACAAAATTGTTCCCGCTCGGATTTTTGCCTTTTTTGATAAAGTTAAATAGTCACCTGTGCGAAGAGTCCTTGTTAAATTTGTTGAGGGTTCGATTCGGAAATAGGATAATTATTTTAACAACTCTTGCTTTCATAAAGAATGAGATACTTAATCAGCTTCATTCTTTTACCTATTCTTTGAACTAGCAATACATTTGACACGAGCTGCACATTCTGGAAAAAATAAGATAAGAACAAATAAATCTCTAAAAAATATTATCATATTAAATAAGTTATAAAGATGCCACAACAGCATTTGATGCCGAAAGCAGTAGATTAGCAGTAGTAGTAAAAATATTTTAAGTAAACATCATACCAACTTCTTTCAACTATCCCAGTTCTTACACTGACATAAATAGTTCAATTTTGTTCTTAAGCTAACATGTCAATCAGCCGACAGATTTTATTCTTCAAGAATTGCAATTATTAATATCACTAAACGCCACATTAACCGTGAAAGATTAAGCAACATTTTTGATCTAGTAACGGATTCTAAAATAACATTGACTATTTCCTTACTGTATGTTCAATTAATAGTTGATTTGTTGAAGTTAGACACATGTACAAAAACAATAACTTTCTATGTGAAGCTTCACCTGGTATACTTCTCAGAATTTGCTTATGGCTTTAATTAACAATATTTGTAAATATTTGGAAAATAAAAAAACGAATAACTATAAATTTATATATATATATATAAATGAATACCAAATCATTATAAATATATATATAGCATCCAGGCAAGTCCAAACACCCACTAGACCAGCTTAAACAAACATTCGAGCGGACAGACAGCAAACTGAAGAAGGAAAAACAAGTACATAACCGGCATCACAACCATCGTAAACAATAATTTGAGCATTCAACACTGCCATCCGCATACTCTGTGTAGTTACCAAGGTAACAAAACAAAATTAAGGAACAAGACGAAACGACAGACGATATTCGGGTGGAAAATTTTCGTACACGTAACAGCCAAAATAGGCAAAAAGTTGGTTAACTCCCAATCTATAAAAAACAAGAATGACCAGATCTCCGCTATTTTACTGCAATACAACGACTATGAAAACACACACAGACACACACAGACATATACACATATAAACTTTCAAATCAGACTAAAAGTATAAATATAAGTAAAACGGAAAGTTAGACTAGTTGCAACCTACATAATCAAAAGTAAACTTATGATGTATATAAATGAATGATTGTAGAGTGATGGTGAGTACTCTCGAAATAAATGGGCATTATCAACTTTGTAACTAAATGTGATATTTCTTCCAAATAAGAAATATACTTCGCTACATATATATATATATATATATATATATATATATATTTATATATTTAGTCGGTATAAATCCAATATTGCATCAAGTAGCAAAGTCAAATTATCGGGTACACCGGTTTCGTAGTTATCGGGACTCTTCAAGTACAATCCACATTTTGCTGCGAACGAAATACGAATATGGGTTCATTTACTTTAAGTGCTGTGACTCTATGCACTACGTCTATTGAACCGTATGCTACATGCAATTTGTTGTCATATGACAAATTATAATTTCTCGTTAGCGTTTCCTTCAGGCGGAACCTATTTGGACTCTTTTCATAATTGCAGTTCTAACTAACCACTCCCGATTGTCATTATAAAATAGACACCATGATTTTGAAGAATTTTTGTTGATTTGAAGTCCAGTGACAGGATTTTTTGTTATGTATATTTTCGGTACAAACTCGATAATGCTCAAGGTAGCAAAGGAAATTCGTCCAAATGACCGGTTTCGTATATATATACATAGTCAGAAATTTTTATTGAACAGATATATATATATATAGTCAGAAATTTTTATTGAACAGGTGCTAATTAGGCTAATCAAAATAATAAAAAAATTGCCGTTGGACGCACAACGGTCGTGGCGAATTTTGGGAAAAACTTGACGAATTCCCAATGAGAATGAAACTAGTATAAGTTTTGAATAATCGTTGCAACCATAAGCAAAACATTATATTGGTACTATGATGACTAATTCAAGGTGACTAGTTGTTACATTCGTTCAAAGAAAAGCCAACTGGTTCCACACAAAGGAAAGGGTAATCAAACGCATATGTTTAAATATGAGGAAATTTTCATGCGAAGGAGGGGGGGGGAGGTGCAGTGAGGTAGTTTTAATGCAAGACTCTAATGAAAATGCGCCAGAGTTCTAGGCTCGGTCATGGTAAATTTTGGCAAGTAGTTGTTGAGATTCCAAAAAGGAGAAGAAATATTTCAATTTTTTTCTTTGTATCAATTCTGGGCTTTTGATTTATTAAGGGAATGAGAATGAAAACCCAGAATAGATATAAATCAAAGATTGTTGTTTGTGCAAAATAATAATCTCAAAATAATCAGGCCTTTATTAACAATTAAAAACTCAGTTATTCTTTGTTTTCGTTTCCTAATCTAAATATACTGTCCAGTATTCATAGTAAACAGGCATCATTGGAGTTATTGAACAGTGGCGCCAGGCTTTCACCCATAGGGAAGTAAGGAATTGAAAAATCATTGATTTCGCATGTGGTCGTAAAAATTATTTAAATCAAGCTTGCGAGCTTCAAGTAAACACCACTTTCAATTGTATTTAACCAGTTGTCGAACAAAATAGCAAAACTACCGTCAATCATAGATAATTACGCGTTTATACGCGTTTTTGCCTTCAATAATTACCATCAGAGTGCGATGGCAAACTGACTAGCAAGTATGGAACCGCAATGCATATATATGGAAAGATAAATTAGATAGGCGGTTGTCACATCTATTAGTGTCGCATATATTGAATTTGCCAGGAAATTTCGGCTGTACATTTTCTATGTAGTCACAAACATTAACTTTTTGTAGCTTTCGCCACACATATATATATATATATAGGTAATACAACTAAAAAATCATTGATTGCTCGGGTGGTGGTAACAATTATTCAAATCAAGTTTATGCGTTTGAAATAAAGACAAATCACATTGTATTTAACCAGTCGTCAAACAACATAGCAAAACTACCGTCAGTTACACGTACTGACGCGTTTCGATCTTCCATGACCATCATCAGAGTACAACGGCGAACTGACTAGCGGGGATCAAATTGCAATGCATATATATAGAGAGAGGAGAATTAGTCACGACGGTAAACGTGTCATTATGTACGACTGGCGTTAGTTTTTCTATGTAGTTGGTAAACTGGTTAAATACAACGGGGTTTTTGTGTACTTCAAGTCGCAAACCAGATTTAAAGAATTAAACTAACTTTCCTAGATTCAAATTTTTTGAAATAACTTTGTTTTTTAATCAGATTTTGTGCCGAAACTTTTCTTACGTAGGGCAGAATAAATAACCAGAAAATGACCAATAAGTCGTATATTGCTTAAGGCGTTCGAAAACATTCCATTTATACTTGAAGACACGAAGCGAGTTATTCAGTCGTTCAATAACCAGCCTCAAGTTTTACCGCCAATTCAGGGCCCTGACGACAGAATCAGAAACACTGATAAAATATTTGCTGCACACTAATATATGAACATACAATGATTCTCTGCAATCTAATTAAAGCACAAGGATTCGTCATAAACTTAAACTAAATCAAGGATGTTTAAGAGTTTGAAGATGAATAAAAGTGGCATAAGCATTCAATAAAACAAAATTGTCTCATTTGTAGTTTTATCTTTATATGCGATCAAAGACCCAATTATAAAAGAATTTCACTAATTTTCAATTAAAACAAATGGCCGAAATGGTTCTGTATTTTACATTTAAATGTAAATATTTCTGACAGTTCAACGGTGTAGCTATGGGACATTGCATTCTGCCACATCCTTTGAATTTATACATGCACGATTTTCTGTAAAGAGTTTGAAAAACATAACCAGTACATAATTTAAAAAATTATATATATATATATATATATATATATATATATATATATATATATATATATATATATTTGATCATGAAAGAAATGTTTCCTGTAAATAAATGTAAGAATAATTAATTAATTGAAATGTCGAATGACTTTTTTCGTTTCCATTATATCAAAAAAAATCTATTTGTAAATTAATATACGTTTGAACTGTTTGAAAAATTTAATAAGATTTACTAAAGAGCATATGTAAAATTGAACTCTTTTTGGGTATTTAATTTGTGAATATGTATATAGTGAAATCAAATGGCATAAGATATAAGATAATTTCCTATTGCCAAAATAAATAGTTGTAAAATGGAGGATCAGTGGAGATCATTTTTATGTTAGCATGAATAAAAGTGGGTACTGAAGCCCTGGCTTCATTTGAATGACTGAGAAATATGCTTGTCGGTTCGTTCCTGCTAGGTCTAATAAATTGATTAAATTCGCTTGTATATCTAATGAATTTAATCCTGACCTGTATGTGTATATCCATGGCGCTATTCTTCCATACAGTTTCATATTAAATTAAACCTTATAGAATTTCATTTAGAAAACATGAACGAAAAGCAGAACAAACGAATTTGAAAGGTAATCAACAAGTCCCATAACATTTGGTATTTATTGTTTTATATAGGACAGAAATTTTAGTAGTCACGATTGTATAACAAATAATTAAAATATTAATTGGTACATATCTATGTTTGTCGGATTACTGCCAGATGGTGTACTACAGTAGACTAAAAGATAATTTAAGATCAAAACGTTATTGTACGCTTTACTCTTGGTATGTTTACATTTCCATAAAAGTATGAAATTCGAAGAAGTTAGCAATTTGCACTAGTAAGCCTTATTCATACAATGTCAATTCTTCTTGAACTACAAACATATTCATTTTTATATTTCTTTACCGTCCTATTATTCCACATTCTTCTACCAAATATATAGTGGTTAAAGGGCGTAATACCGGCTCCTACTGATGAGTCGCCAGTAAGCACGAAACGAATGTGAATGAGATTATACTTTCCGTTCATGCTGCCTTTGGTTTATCCTTCTGGTCAAAAATGAACTAATTTGTTACTAGGTTCGCAAAACCTAATACATACTTGCAGATCAAGATAACTTTTTATATTGTATTTATTTCAAATTAATACAAAGCGATCACAAGTTTCCACAGCTAATATTATATTTCAATAAAAATAAATTTTATTTCTAACGAATAAACTTACTATGGATAAATAATGAACACAAATATAAACTAAGCATAATTGCATGGAAACCACAGTATCTTGCAATGATATTAAAATGGAAACGTTTTTCGAAAAAATGTAAAAGTAAGTCGTATATTTTATGAAATTGGACGTTTTTTAAAGTTATTTGCGCACACATTTTCATGCCAGTTAACTACGAAGTACTCGGTATCACCTGAATACTTTGAAATAATTAGAATAAGTTAAACATGTTTTCTGCAGCATTTACTGTTTTTATTTATAATTTATAATTTAAAAAATGTAACATAACAGCTTATATTTTTACTTTAACAAATATATATATATATATATATATATACATATATATATATATATATATATATATATATATATATATGTGTGTGTGTGTGTGTTTTGTGTGTGTGTGTGTGTGGAGGAAAATTTCAGTTTGTATTTATGTCAAATCAGTTCATTTTGCATCTCTTCCATAATTCACATGAACGCCGACTATTCAGAATTTGATTTTTATTTATTCTGTAATTAATATATTGCGTTATACGATATAAATACCACTGTGTACCATTTTCCTCTTGTAATGTCATAAATAAAAAATAAACGATTTAAATTTGTTAAATTTTACTGTAGAAGTCCACTGCGCTATTTTTATGGGAATTTTATTCAATTTTATTTTACGAATTTCCAGGTTTTGGCATGGAGGCAGTATTTCTGCTTTGTGTTGGTTATTCGAAATCCAGGTTTGCTGCTGCTGGTTTTCTTGTATTCGCTGTGGGCTTCAGTGGATTTGCCATTTCAGGTAAGCATATTATTGATTTGTAAAGAATTCCTCTTTTATTTGTATGTTTAGCTATAATGCTCATGCTTGCATGTGATATGCTAAAACACACTTAGTGCGGTAACAGTAAAATTCAATTAAAATTAAGAGCATCACATTCCTTGTCGCATCGCCAATAGGTTTTAGTATCAGAGCAGTCGTGAAAACAGGACAGACTTGATTTAAGTCTGCGCCTTGACCGTGATGGCCTGGTTACGTGGGTATCTTCGTCTAGTGCCTTTGTCGAGTTGGTTAACAAGGGTCCTCTAATCTCTGCTACTCAGAACTGCTTGGAAAAGTCGTTTAGAATTAAATGTAAACTGCGATTATTTCAGATATTATTTTAGTCACGAAGTCCTCGTAGATGTAATGTACGTGGCGACACAGCATAAGAGACTAGTAAAGCAATATTCAAACTCAACTTTATTATTAATAAATCGATTGATATTGAGGTTCTTACCTGGCATGTGAGTCTGCCATTTAAAATATCGAGTTTATTTATGAGATAGGAAAAGCGTTCTTTTTCTTCGCGACGATTCCGAATTCGGCACTTATATTAATTGCATTATAAAATGACGTGACATTGAAAGTGACAGGCGACCTAAGTAAGCAAACTATTGACTTGTTGGAAATAAGACAAATCTAAATATGTTTTATCTACAATATGTCCGCCTTATTACGAATGGTATTGCGCGTACTAAACAAATCGAGGATAAATTTAGATTATTTTTACTTCACTTAAAATATGCTTTGAAGAAATTATCCCTAGACATGAACAAATACTATGACCAAGTAAATTACTCAATTATACATTATAAAATTTGTTGGATTTACGCTTTTATATTATACAACAAAATTAGAACATTTTAAATAAAAATCTTAAATCTTAATAATATTTTCTGGTATCGCCTAGTGTTGAAAGCAGTATTAAATTAATATTTGTCTTCAGGTTCCGAAAGTCATTATATTCGGTTTCATCATATTGAACCTAAGTTCATATTTTCTTGTATTGCTCCAACATGCTCACTCGGATTATTTAACGGAAGACATGTTTACATTTAATTTGAAGTATAAGTTAAACTCTGATTTTGTAGCATAAGTAAAGCACTAGGTCAAATGGTCAATCCTTTATTCAGAATTTGCTTGCCTTATCACAACGAGAAAGTTAATTACATTATTGAGGTTTAATTATTATTGCTGCCTTTCAATTTGTTACAGTAAACTATTCTAGAGCAGTATTAGTGTCCATTCGACTTGCATTTGATATGAAGCTTTGTCATATTTATGCAGAAAATTCACTTTCTGTACATATCAAGTATGGATGCATAGACTAAAGCATTTATGACAATACTCTTTTAAAATACGATATTTGCAATATATTTAATTAAAAACATACTTTAATGGTATGAAGCGGCAAATTGTGAATATAAATCCGGCATAAATTATATGTTGTTGCTCATGCAATATTTTCTTGATTTCCGTAAGTTTCAGTTATTACGTTTTTTTTCAATTTTACAATCGACAATTATTTCTGTATTAAAAAGATTGTTTTATGAAAATTTTTTAAATTGAACAAGAACAATTCATGGGGGTACAAAGTTTTTCTAATATTTAAATAAATAACGGCTTAGCTTGAATTTGTCAGAACTTCTGCTAATATTTTAAATGAAATTATAAAATACAAATTATTTTCCAATTATCAACGGCAAAATAAACGCTTCCAGTCAACCGTGGTGCTAGGCATAGAAATTTTGAAATAACCTGCAAAATTGACAAAGTGTATAGCATATTAAATGTCGTACCAAAACAATTGAGACAACCTAGTACCAATTATTATAATCAAGGTTGCGGTCTTGATATAAACACCTGACCCATTAATTACTTACTAAGAATTGTATAGTGTAGAAAAGGCAAATGTAGAGGATGTTGAATCCTCCGCCTTTTATAAAATGACCTTGAATGATAAATTTAAACCACCATAGCTGATTGTAACAACTTTATTTAAAAAGAATTTTTTCTTTTTATTTTCCAGAACATTCTTTGTTTAAAGACTTGATTTTTAAAATTGTGCGCTATTTTCAGTTTTTGAGTATCGTGCTTCCGAGCTGGTTGTAGATTTTCGTTTGCTGCATTTTTAACATTTCTCTCCATAATAAACGATTACAACATTATACAATATACATCTTTCAACACTTGCCTTGTGTTCTGATATAATATAACACTGAGGAGGAGTCTTGGAACAGGTAATTTATTTATTATTGTGGGTCACGTACACATCAAAGCAGATTATTGCTGAAGATATAGCTTTCCAACTCTCACCTTCCAAACGCCTCAAGTAAGTGTCAATTTAAGTATCATAATTCTTGATCATGAATGCCGATATTAAATTAGAAGATGTATTTCATTTAGGGCAGGACCTAATGGATTTAAATCTTATTGACACAGATAACAATGTAGGCAAAACAGACTCTACTGTGAATATTAGGACATCTAGCGAACTGGCATCTATGGGGCTTACAAATACCAATAGGTTGGGGGCCTAACACAAATCCATCCGGTAGGTGGTTTCACTTCCTATTGGGAACTCATCATGTACTGGCCAGAATTTGCCGCGGACAGAACTCGAACCTTCTGACATCATTGATAGGCGTGTATGTCAATCCATTAGGTGTGCTTATAGTTATTCAATAAAAATGTCACTTTAGTAAAATACACATGTTTATAGGTGGTTATGTGCGCGGAGGGGTGACAGGGATAAGTTTTTGTATACATTTGAGTATTAGAGACCACGTGAAGACCGGAAATTAGGAAGACAATTAAAAATACTTTGGAATTAGAATAAATATAAATATATCTGTCTTGAATGAGGATACCACATTTGCCACAAGTTGTGTTTTATTCCTGTGCGTATTGTGTCAACCCTGAAGATGAGACTGGAAATTCGGTCTCGAAAATTTGGAAAAAGAACAATGGAAAATCTTGTTCCAACGTCATTTTCAGACAATCAGCTGATGGAAGGCTTAAAAAGAAGGGACAAGTGAGAACCCATCAATCGAGGCCAATAATCAGAGCACCTGAAAATGAACAACATTCAAGATTTTACCGACCTAAGAGTGCTATCAATTTGTCCCGCACAAGAAAAATGCGGTCAAATCCAGAATAAGAATAAAATCAACAAGGAATCTATGTGCACACTCTCCAAAAACTGATGGTATGCTAGGCCAAGATAAGTTCTTAGCCGACGCTAAACGAATTGCTGAACGTCAGGCAAATAGATAATAAGTAATTTAAACAGACACATTGAAAACTCGACAATTCAAAACCATTAACCTACAAAATTTCTTTCATTCATTTGAAAACCCATCTTTTTTAATAATATAATAATAATTAAATAATATTTTTTTTGAAATTAGGCTTTATTTAAAATATTGCAGTAAGATATAATTTAAATTGTTTACAAATAAATTTATTTTCACTTGTTCACGAAGAGTTTTTTCTTTTACTTAATTTCTTAATGAGCATAAAATTGTCTATAATCCATGTATATATATATATATATATATATATATATATATATATATATATATGTGTGTGTGTGTGTGTGATTGTGAATTTGTGTGAATATATAATAAAATATTTGAACGAGAGTGGTGCCAATTGAGTCCCACAATATGTAAGGACTGAAAGTAAAACATAGGTTAGTATATAAAAAATAACCAAGTAGTACGCAGCTTGAGTCACGTAGTAGGTGAGATTCAAGACTCCGAAACAAATATCCATAATTTGTGCCAAAGCCGTGACAATTCTATCCAGTACTATAATGAAAATCTACTCTACTTGAAGAACAAAATTTTTAACCCTATGCTATGTTCAGTTTATTCAGAGTTTATATGTACATGCATATATAAATTTAAAATTGCTAAAAATGCGCGGCCTCTTTGGCCAAAGAAATAGGTTGATGGACTCTGAGCCAAATATGTTCAGGTTACCATAGAAGACTATTCATTTACTGTGTCTACCAATAAGTCCTGAATAATGATGATAGTAATAATAGAAATAGAATTTGTTTTCAATTTCATTCAATATTTATTTCATTTAAAAAAAATTATATTAAATAAAATGTGGCTGTTATATTTTGATTATAGATTTTTATCAGTAAAAGTAGAGAATCGTCTAGGATAGCAAAAACACATCATCACTTAGACCAATTTCGCCCTTATTGGACACCGATCAGTGGTTTCCTGAATTCTGGTGCCTGGTAATTAAGCGTGTGAATAAGGCCAGGTATCTCGTGTTCATTCCATGCACCACAAAAGCTGTGCACTGCAAGCGATTTAGAGTTCGATTTAAATTTATTTTTCGGCCAATTCAGTTGTGTAGATCCTTCAGGTTTTTTCCTTTGTTCTAAAGTTCAACATGACCATTACAAATCTGTTATTTTAAAACAGGCTCCATGGCATCGGGATAAGTGATATTGAAATCGCTTTAATACTTATTTTCAGGTTTAGTTCGAATTTGCCATTTATCAACTAGATTTTCTTCCTCATTATTAAGCACATATCATTAGTTGTAAGAATGATCGCAGGTGTGATTTAATTGCGGACTCAATAGATTCAATTTTACACCTACTTCCGTATGCCAAAATGCTGCGTTTTCCAAGAACTTTTTAGTGATTTTCTAACTTGTAACGTCTGTACATTCTTCATTCACGAGGGTCCAATTGTGTACTGACTACGATATAAATATCGAAATTGCCATCTACGATGTTTTCTTATAAGACCAACGCAATGATACTACAGGATGGGACAATGATTCACTAGAAGGTTTTTTTGTGTATGTAAAATAACATACAAAGAATAGAAATTCAATGCAATAATTACAGTTGTTTTACCTAGTTTTGGCACTTATCTATACTTGCCAGAATTTTAGCAACCGGGATTTGAAACTGGATGCATTTAGTTTACGTATTTGCATCTTATCATCAGCGGCATGCATATATACAGTATTTTAATAATCTTATATGCGGTTATCAATTCGAATTGATTGATTATTATAGTTTTGATACTGCTAGTCATTCTTGGTTCGCAAAGCCAAACTAGGTCTGAGGTTATTCGGCAACGTTTTTAATATTTGAAATAATATTCCATCTGTGAATTTGAAAATCATATGCTTCTTAATCATGGAAACCCATTAACAGTACTCGTCTCACCCAACTTTCACATACTGAAACTTGGCTCTAATTCATTCATTAATTCACGTTCGCAAACCTGAGATAAACACAGATCCTAATTTAATTAAACAGTCAAGAAACATAGTTAAACGCGTATTGAACTTTCACGTCCGTAAAAAGAGCCCAAAATGAAACCAACATAAGAAATTAGAGTAGTAATGCATATAAAAGTTATTTGAAATCAGATAAACGCCTTTTACCCATGGAAGTCTCGCGTACATCAAACTTAACAGGAATGCCGGCTGCATAATTAAAATGCAGTCACGAGCATGATATTTTTCAACTTTTGCAACAGACGTAACGAGTTATACAATTAAGCAAACTTTTCTGAATTATTTTCAGATTGCAAATAAATTGTAAAACCGTCATATAAATGGTGAACATCTTATTTTCGTATACTTTCATTTAGAGAATGTTAATCAGCTAATCATGTCGAAGTCAGATTACCCTAATTCGGTGTTTAGTATTTTTTTATTAATTAAATAGTAAGCTAGAATATAGTTAGAATAAAGTATGTGTAGTACCTTCACAAATGACTTCTGATAGGTTGGAAACGTTGATTCAAGGACTGACGGCACAAATGAACAATTTTCGGCAGAATTAGGCGTAGTTAAATCTGGTCTGGATGATACCCTGATAATAAATACCGAAGGGATCCGCGTGTAAGGCCCAACCAATATAGGTGGCCACAATAACGAGAATTCTAATCTTACTCTAGGTTGATAGAAGGTACTTGGTTTACCGAATTAGAAACTTTTTATAAAATTTTTAATTTGTATTAACACGAATGCTGTAACCAAGTATAAGGATCCAGAGATTGCGATCGTTAACCTTATGTAAGTTCGTATAATCGGTGCAACTGACCTAACTAATATGTCAGCGTATATAAAGCTGTAACAGAACATCAGTTCTGAGGAGTATTCTTATATTAAGATAAAAAGAGACAGTAAATCCGGTAGTGGGTTAACGGAATCACACTAGAAATGTTCGTAGGGTTTTAGTTTTATAAAATAGATAAACATAAACACTATTGAAATTAATCATAACAACGATTAAGTCTAGCACTAACAAAGAATATCATTTTTACATCTGCGCATACCAATGAATATCATTTCAGGATACTCCAAGTGATTTAAACCCTATCAACACGCACATAACCCAATTTCAACACGTTATCTCTCGTCATATAAAAATGCAAGTTATAGAAACAGGTGTGTTTGTAGCCTGGCCGTGTTCAGATTATTCATGCTTCCAATTAAGCAATGATTAAATACGTGGGTGACACTAACAAGGAAGGTCTTTTAAATTTTTCCGGAAAGTCGAAGAAAAGTGCCAACAATTACGCAAAGTAGGGTGATTCGATTTCATACGCGCACAATTTCAAATTGACTAACATTGACAGATTGTAGCGTCTCCATAATATATATATATATATATATATATATATATATATATATATTCTGGATTTTAATTTGATTATGGGGGTGGCAAAAAATCTGACTCTGTTTTACATCTATTCCTAGTTTTGTCTGATGATAATGGCCATTTATATATATATATATATATATATATATATATATATATATATATATATAATCTGAGAGACGGATTTTAAAATGTGCATGAATTGTGTGCTATTCAAATTCAGGTATGTTAAATTTACAACTAAATTCACCTTTGCTAGACTTCTATATTTTATTTATGTACGCGTTTGGTCATAATTGTGATTTAAGTGAGTAATAAGACTTAAAGTTATATAATATAGTTTACGACATAATGTCCTAATTGTTTGATTGAGTTCTCTATATTAAATTATCGTTTTGTTTCAACGCCGACCAAAATGTTACGAGTCGCATCGATAAGTGAACACTGTTCTATGCTGTACAAATGCATAAACATGAATGGTCTATATTTTGAGAGCGCACACATGACATTAATTGTTATTCCTCATCATTGGTCAAATGCAGTTAAATTAAATGAAGTGACATAAATTAAATGTGTCCGACTATTGCATCAATTCTTTTTGGCCAGATTCTATTTTTAGACTGCAAATTGCCAATTTTGAATGGTTTATTACAAATTCCATCAGCATGTCATTTATTGATGGGATTTCCTGTCGGATTTTATTCAAGAAAACACCGTTTAGCAATCAATCTTTGTCAACTTAGTCACAAAAATGAAATAAAAATCACATCTATAATTTGCACGTAAATTGCAATTCATATTGTATCTAATTTTTTAAATTTTTACTTGCTTTAAATGCAAGATTTGTGTTGAGAGCTATATTTTTACACACGAACACACACACAATATGCACACATATATATATATATATATATATATATATATATATATATATATATATCGTCGCCAATTGGTCAGCCAGTTGATCTACTCGATGAACACAACAAGAAAACCAGCTTACATGATAACACAATCCGTCATTTATTGATCAAATAGCCTTTAGAGGCTTGATCACATTTTACGATGATAACCAATCGTTAATAATTTAAAAAATAATTTAAACAAACGAAAAAGACCTTCTAAAAATAGCCTTATGTAAGAAAATGAGCATTATTTACAATTTCGAATTAAGAACATCAATAAACTGAAACGAGTATTCTGCACATACAAGAACAAAGTGACGAAGAATTAATCGGCTCCAAACAAGACTGTCAAGCTAAAACTAGTTTTCTGTACATATGAGAATGGTATGTGCAATAAATGCACGGAACATAATTACCTTGTGGTCACAAACATAATTTTATTCGCAACTTTTGCAATATTATTTCAAATTATTTAACCAGTACATGATTAATGTGCTTTGTGAGAGCCACTGCTCAATGTGTATGCGCGTTTTCATAGTATAGACCAACAGAAGCGTTAACAGCTATCTTTAAGACATTCAGTCGATTTGAAAAACTACATTGAGTGTGTAAAACGAATAGTTATCGCATGCCATTGATAAATTATTATTCAGCCACTCTGGTCTAAATTAGTTAGATGAAAACAACGGTTATGAAAGTGCACACACACACACATATGACACGGGAATATCTAATAAAAGATCAGTCTGAGGTATATAACTATTATGACTAGAGGAAATAACGCGCTTGCTTCATTTTTTCGTGAAATGCAACTGATGAAGGCCTACGGTAACGCAGGTCGAAATATATTGCCAAAAGAAATCTACTGGAACAATGAAAGCTGCGTTAGTCAAAACGCAGATCAGGTAATTTGAAAAACTGTTGCGTTGCGAATTATTTCGGTTTTATACATTAAAAAAAATTTGGTTTATCAATGAATAATTAAGATTTTTAAGATTTAAATAATTTCATATTAATTCACGGAATTTGTTTAGTGGAATATTTAATAATTTGTTGCTAATAGTAAGCTGTGCAATGGATACAAAAATATATTGTCAGTAGATCAATCGATGCATCGTCCTATATTTTATACATAGAAATAAGCTAAATATGCATTGGCCTTATATGACATCTATTAGGAACATAAAAAATTTTTACGACGATATTGCTTCGTTTTAAATTAGAAATTTTAATTTATGTAGCATATAAAAAATTAATTTATCCATTTCAATTGATTGTGTCAATAAGAAGGCGGGCCGATTTTATTAGGCGCAAATTTTTCCGTCTCGTATCGTACTGCGGAGCTTTTATCATCCAACCCATTACAAATACTGATTACTCATTTAGCATAAATTTAATAAAATATAGCAGTGACATTTAGTGCTAAGATAGGTAATTAATTTCAAAGAATATATATTTTATCTCATTCAAGTTACCATACCCGGAGGTATAAACTCACGAAAAATTGTAAAAGTAATTAACATTATATATTTTCTATTGCGGAGAATTTATACCTATGCAAGTGTGTATTAGGTATTGTGTACGAAGTAACAAATTATTTCGACTAGAACCGGAAAGATATACCAAAGTTAACATGAACAAAACATCGATCCTCATGAACAAATATGTTACATGCGTACTAGCGACTCATCAATAGAAGCTGGTACTACTTTGGATACAATCTTTATATCTAGTCAAGAAATGTGGGATAGTTGGACATACAATCTGCTATACGAATAAATATCCAAGGATTAAACGAATTAACTTCATATAAAGTCTTCGACACTGCGACCTCAATGACAACGCACTATATAATATATGCCGAGCCTGTGAATGGTGCCAAAATAATGATTTCCAAAATACCAATCCTGTACCGTTTTCTAACGCAATAATGAGTCACCAGTAAGCACATGACACATTTGCTCATGAGATTCTATATTTCGTTTATGCAGGTTTAAGTATATCTTGCCGTTTCTACTTATGTTAATTAGTTACAAGGTACGCAATACTGAATACACACTTTCATGTATATTAGTTCTACGCAAGAAGCAATAGATACCTATTATATATTTCATTGAATTATGTTATAATTTTTGCTAAATGTAATAATTGATATCGACCAAAGCCGGAGTGTATGGGTCTGCTGGAATTGAACTTATCCTGAAATCCATTGTGTAAGTAACCGGTACAGACTAGGGATATATTATATATAGTGAGGTTACTTTAAACTCGCATTGTCAAAGACTTCATATGAAGTTAAATTAATTGTTAATTGATTACACATTTGTAAGGAAGAATGTACTCAACAACCGTCCAACATTTCTTAATCAAATTTATACTGAGTATAGGGAGTAGCACCAAATCCCACTGATGAGTTACAATAAGCACGAAACGCATGTGTGCATGAGATTGTATCTTTCGTCCATGCTGCCTGGGTATATCTGTCTTGACCAATTTGAACAAATTTGATATTAGTTATATTAAATGTTTTTAAATATTCCGTAACCTTATGCATTTTTTTCTATTGATTTCAAAATTGAGCTAGCTTTGCGAAATTAGAAAGAAGAATTATTCAACGTTTCGCTTATTTTTGTTATTTCTAACCTTTATTTATCTTCAAAATGCGTGAAATAACATGGTAATATAACAGTATACAATTAAAATAGTCTATTTTGTATACGTATTTAATATGTTCATTTTAGAAGAACTATGAACATTGACATTCTTAGCATCTTTTTGTTGATCAATTCTTAAAATTACACCTGTGTTAAACACGACCCAATTTGTTCAAATATTTGTTCAAAATAAATTTTCTACAAATATATTTGAGTATCTGATTATTATAACATTACACAAATAATGGTCCCATTGAATAAACAAATACTTTCACGTCAAAAATAACAAGTCTTAAAAACAAAATCAATGCAAATTTAAGTGGCGTAAACTGCTTACTAATACATTAAATTGTCACGTCAATTTAGAATGTAAAAATGCTCAGGCGAGCGAAATCACAACTGCAATTATAGAAGCTGAAAGGGATTCAATGTAAAATTTAATTTTAAAAATTGTCACCTTTCGGACTTCTATTTAGACCTCTTTTCTACTAATTCATTTTTTTCCTGCTTTCAATTGTCTATAGTATAAAAGTAAACGTTTTGTTCGGTTGCATTTTTCTCTGCATTTTCATCGATAACAACCTTATGCTGTTACTATTATTTGATCTAAATTTTTTAAAGAATCAAATTGTTACTCTATACCCTGAAAGGAATAGCAGAAGAACTGACCCACATACTGCATAAAGGTTTTGGTAAATCGAGTAAAGGTTAACGTGTTTCTATATATTTATAATGATAATTGAAACCAATATTCTCACGTGTGGATTATATCTATTAGATGTAGGCTAAAATCCTAATTAAATGTAGAGAAAATTTAGATTGAATACATTTACAAAACACGAATTATCTTCGCACTAACGCTCAATTTAAATAGTTAATTCAAATATAATTGAATACATTAAGGAACAAAGCTTTTGAGTTTGCCCCAAAACTCCTAGACCTTCAATTTTTAATATTAAGCCCCAAGTCACAAGTCCATTCAATTCAAGGAATATACTAGAAATGCTACAATTTCTGGTAGTGCATATTGTCAGGTTCATGTGAATTAATTAGCACAGCGACGTCCACGTCTCATTTCTTACAAAATAATTTTTTTTATAAATCAAGTTTCATTGTATTTAACCAGTCGTCGAACAACATAGCAAAACTACCGTCAGCCTCACGTACTAACGCGTTTCGACCTTCCGGGATTATCATCAAAGTACGACGGAAAACTGACTAGCAAGGATTAAATCAAAATGCGTATATATATGCGGCTCTCGTCTCCATTAGTTTGGCGTTCATTGTACTTGAGTGGAAATGTTGGCGGCACAATTTCTAATTAGTCACAAACTTTAACGTTTTTGCAGTTTTCAACGCATATATACAGATAATACAATTAAGCAGTCATTGATTGCGTGGGTGGTGGTAACGTTTCTTTAAATCAAGTTTTTAAGCATGAAGTAAAAACCAATCACGTTTTACTTTATTTGATCAAAACAATCATGCTGGAATATTGTTTAAAATAAAGATTTAAAACGTCAGATCAAGTTTATGTTATAATTCAATTTAAAATGCCAGGTATATAAAATAGTCATGGGTTTTCAATTATATCATTAGGCAAATGCTTATAGAAATTTGAAGGCCTCGTTTCACCATTGTGCGTGTTCGATGGGGGAACTGTGGAATTCTTGGATGTTGTTGAGGACATCACGACTAACTGGTGTCATCGCGAGGCCGAGCGGATTTAGCGTGGCTCTGTCAATGTTGGTGCTTTATTTCTCAATACGAAGTTGCAACTGCTCGTTTACCCAAATTTTCAAATAATCTCCGAATAAATCGAATAAAGAAGACGTATTTATGGACCAAGCACTGTATCTTTATATCCGATTGGCTGAGAACATACACCATTCAGTTTAGAGTTTAATACAGAACATAGTAAAGTTTAATAGAGCGAATGGACAAGTTTTTAAAGGATGATACATATGGATACATTGCCTTGCGATTTTTATAGCTTATCGTTTATAAATATTCTCTATTGTCAAATGAAACTTATTTATCAGAAATACTTTGGAACATTCATGTAATAATTAATTGATTAGAATTTGAAATTTCTCCACTGTTATGGGCTTTTGCATCAGAAGTAAAATGGTGCTAAGAATCTCGGCCAGAGAGTAGACGGAACATATTGTTAGCTTGAATAGAAAGAAGACTGCTCTTATTACTTTTATACATGGCAATTAATCTGAATTGCTGTAATCAGTAAAAAAATATTATTAAAAATGCGTTAAAACTGTTATTTAGAAACTGTTATCCAGATAAAAAGTCGCTCTCTTCCTATTTTATTTGTCTTAATTTAAATTAGCCTAGTGAAGGCGTTAGAAGTTTCAATTCTATGTAACTGAGGAAGAAATTATTTTTATTCTGTATTATTCATTTTAAAAGAATAATGGAAATGTCTTGTGCAATCTGCAATAAAATTAGTCTCGCATTCTGCATTTGTCCGATTCAGTAAATTGTCTGTCATTAGTTTCTTAAATTGATGGTTTTGGCATTTTTATTTAGTCAATAAGTAATGTTAGAAATCCGTTTTATTTAGAAATCTACATATTAATTTTGGTGCCGAAATAGATTTAAATACCAGCTGCATTATACAACTACATTTGCGAGTATAAACTAAGCATTGCTTAATGTAGAAAAGACAATTCATCCAATTATATATTTGAACGAACATTGGTTCCTCAGGAGGTGAGATCATTTACTACAATCAAAGTTGCAAACTTGATATAAACACCTTACCCATTAAGTACTTACATATGACAGTACAAACTAAGGATTGTATAGTGTAGAAAACGCAATTTATCCAGTAGAACGCGTTTGTCCTTATTGGTAACTTATCATGTACTGGCCAGAATTTGCCGCGGACAGGACTCGAACCTGGGCACGTCTGCTTCGGAATCTGGTGCTCTAGCCACTGAACCACCCTGCCGCACACTACACACAATTTTCAGTCATATACTAACTAATGTAACTCGGTCACCGCCTGCGCAACCAATGTTCGTTTAAATATATATAAATGTTCATTTAAATACCACTTACCCATGTAGTGTGGTGTCCGTTCAGTAATGACAGATTGTGCATGGTTAGTTGGATATTTGCGTCTAAATGGATGCCATATGAGCTCCACCTAAAAGAGAAAAAAATTGTGTGTAGTGTGTGGCAGGATTGCTCAGTTGTTAGAGCACCAAATTTCGAAGCAGACGTGCCCAGGTTCGAGCCCTGTCCGCGGCAAATTCTGGTCAGTACATGATGAGTTCCTAATAAGGAAGAAACCTGTCTACTGGATGAATCGTCTATTCTATTACTAGGTTCGCAACACCTAATACATACTTGCATATATATTAGTTCTTCGCAACGAACAGTATTTAACTGTAATAAACTACATAAATATTTACAAATTCAAGTTTCTTATTTAGCCTTTCCTTTTGATGAAGCCTACATGGCATTTCTATAGTTATAAAGTTCCAACTAACAACCCTTAACCTGTCATTTTAGAACAGATACCACGCTACCTTGAGGAAGTGGCATTGAATTGAACATTTATATAATTAAATGAGCATAGGCTGCGCGGACGTTGATAACAATTATTTAAAGCAAGGTTGCACTCTATTTAATAATGACAGATTGCTAGTGGTTAGTTGGAACTTTAGGTATACAGAGATGTCATATATGCTCCACCTAAATGAAAGGCTAATCAATAAACATTAGTTAATATATAAATGAAGACTGTTTTTAACGTAACTCAAGGTGGCTCAGTGGTTAGAGCAATATATTCCGAAGCAGACGTACACAGGTTTTGGCCCTCTCCCCAGCAATTTCTGGATAGTACATGAAGAGTTCCAAATAAGGACGAAACTTGTCAAATGGATGAATTGTCTTTTCTACATTAAACAAGTCTTTTTTTACACTGACAAATGTAGGTATACAATGAAACTGGTGCTTAATTCAAAATCACAACTACCAAACACTTGCCGTCGCCCGCACTTATGATTGTTTAATTACTAGCATATATTCATTTCGTAATTTATCTTGTCTTGCATTTTAGCACATATACTCATAGAGGATAAACGTCCTCTTGAACACTAGGTTAAATCTCTTGTGGTAATATGTTTCGTGTTTGCTTGCATTTCATCAGTGGAAATTGTCATTACGCCCCAATTAAAATATACCTTATGAAAAGTAACACTGGACAATTAAACTGTGCAACAGATTGCCATGTGCAAATGGTAATACTTGGATTACTTTTTTTAACATTTTTTACTCATCAACTAAACCCGTGGGATTTGCAACCATTTTGAGAGAAGTGATGAATAAATCTTTTGCGTTAACATATATTCTGAATCTTAGAATTATGGCGAACTATTTAAATGTAATTTAGTTAATTAATTTAATAGGTAAAATCTAGAATTTCCCTGCTAAATCGCCTATTTAAATTCTACTCCTTTTTGCTCATATTCTCTTGTGGGATGTTTGACATTACTTGCTTTAGTTATAATTCATTTAGCACTAAAATACTTAAATACTTTATTAAGTTGTGTTTATTTGCTTAGGTAGTGACCCTTTTGTCACTACCATACAAGAGCCTCTGAGATGCCAGGCTCGGATAACCTGTATGTTCGGTATGATCTACTTTAGAACAAATACATGCCCGAGAACTTTCTCTTTAACTGCATTTATTCAGTCCCTCGATTAATTGCTCTGTATCCTCACATTTATTAATGTTAGCCGTAATATTAAAATAAAATTTATTAAAATATATTTATGTGTGCGTTCACCGTCACACTGAATGTCACAGGAAACAGAATAGAATTGAAAACCATGAAAATATATCTCCACGTTAATTATCTAAAGCACATTGGTGATCCTTCCCGTAAGGTCAATTTATAATAATAAGTTTGTTGCGAACTTCAATGTTTTATTATCAAAATTTCGCAAACCGGAACCACGCAACTCAAAATCTCAAGAAGACTGAATTATCAAATAAAAAAAGATAAATCTAAATCTTTGAGGATATGCACAAAGGAAAATTCCTAAAATATTACAATATTAAAAAAACAGAACATTGTTTATGAAACCAGCGGTAACATCAAATGTCCAAAAATAAAAATTGATTTATTTTTATATGAGATAATTAATCTTCAACAAGTTAATTGACGTCCACATCTATGTCAAACTATACTACATGTTGACTTCCTATAAAATAAATTAAAATGAATAAAGTTAGCTATCAAATTATAATAAGCTATTTATACCAACATACAAATCATTTTTGCACTAATTTAAGCAAATGAATGTGTTTCACCAATCTTCTATACCTGACAGGAAAACAGTTGCGAAAATTTTTTTACAATAGCAGATCGTTCTCCGCTTTAATTATAATCCATGCTAGATATAACTTATGTCTACATGAGGTGAATTCAAGTGATGCTATCTTTGTGACAAAGTTATTTTATGAAATATCTATTGGGCAAAATTGCTCAGAATCAAATAAAATTTGCTATTTATCCTCAACAGTTGAATTGCGCTTATGGAGCAAAAAATGGACAAATAAGTTAAAACTTTAGGTATGATTTGGTATAAATATTTGGTATATACTAGAAAGCTCATTGCCTATTTCAGAAAACAATGTGGAAATATACGCTAGTTGAACAATGTTCTTAAATGATATTAGGTTATAATACTCTCTGTAATTTTGCCTGATTTCTATATTTTTCCATGTAAATAACTTACAATTTAGCTACATGTGAAATATTATTAGCGTACTATATATATATATATATATATATATATATATATATATAAATCGATCTCATCATCAACCTGAGACAACAGCATTTATGAAGAGATAAGCAGTCGGCAAAAAGATGCTGTCATTTCATTAGATGCTAAATAAAAGTTTAATTTAAAAAATAAAACGCATTGTCAAATGAATTTATAATGTATCGATAACAGAAACAATATTGCCCAATTTGACATTCGGCCGTTTGCCAAAACATGTTTCTGATTAAAGAGCGATGCTGAAATTGAACACACCTGACTAACAATCACCACAATAAACAAAATTTAAGCAATTATTCATATTTAATGAAAGAATGCGAAACAATTATTTTAATCAACATTAACATTTCGCTCAGTCTATCAACATTTTCGTTATAAATTAATGAATTTATTAATGAACTTAGACATTGACAAAAGAATCACTAAATAAAGACTTGTATTTCAAAGTTTGTGTAATTGAATAAAAATAACTAAATTGATATGTTAAAAATGAGTAAATAACAGAATGAGAGGATGATGAATAAATGAACAACTAAATATGTAAAAGATTAAACTGGAGAACAATAGGACTAAATAACCAATTGGACGAATATATGAACAAATAAATTAATTAATTTGTAAATATTTTAATGGATAAATATTAATTTTTTACAAACTTAATAGATTAATATTTATATGAATGGAGTAATTCACAACTAAATAAACCCTCGGACGATGAATTTCTAAAACGTTATAGATTACACAGAGGAACTAAAAGATCAACTACGGCGTTTAAAAACGAATAAACGAATAAATTTGTAAATGAAATAACGAAGATCCAAGTAATTTTAAAATTTATAAATGGAAATTTGACAGATCAAAAGATAGAATCAAACATGTTTATTAATTAAAATAATGAAAGACCTAGGAAATACAGTATTTAAAGTTCCGAAGTGTGTGTAGATAGTTTAATAACAAATTAATTCATTTTTTTAAATGAATGAAGGAAAATAAATTAAAATAACTGAAAACAAATATTTAAATAAATAAATATTATAAGAAGTTTATAGCTTTAAAATTGGCACATTGGGGTGGTAAATTATCAAAAATGGAAAAATTTCAAAACAGATCCAAATGAACTATATTTTATAATTTTATTCATCTATCACAAAATGAGCAAATTAGATGGTTCTAATAGTTTTTTTATTCAGGTATTTTGATAATAAAAATTTAAATAAAGAATAATTTAGTCAATATTTAAATATTACAAAAGACGAAAAATTATCAAAAAAATTACCACCTAATGTAATTTATACATTGCTGAGTTACTACGCCAAACAATTAATTTATTTAGAATTGTTTTTATTGTAAATATATGATTGATTTTTTTCATTAATAAATCGCTAAATAAATAAATGAATAATTCATTGATTTTCTTCATTGAAATATTTAGATATAAAAATTATAAAATAATAAATAGAGGAACAAAACGTGAAATAATTCTGGAGTGCACAAGTGTCTGAAATATTCACTAACAGTTTCCCTGAATGCAATAGAATTCTTTATCAGACCTGTCAAAAATGCATGCGTTTCTGAATGCTTTATCGTGCATTTTCAGGTGAATTTTTTAATTTATTTTATGCTACCATTTTTGAGTTGGTAATTTGTAACAAACACAGAAAAATTCTAGATAAAATTGATTTGATTGCTGTTGTTGTTGTTGATGATGTCAGAAAATAGTAGAAAAGATAAAAATAACACAAATGAAAAATAAATATTGAAATCCTTTTACAATAAATTAACTACACTGGATAACTGATTTATATATTCTGTCATATTGAGTTTTATTAATTTAAGTTGTGCTATACCAATACTGTTGGTGTAAGATTTAAAACAAAATTTGAAGAAGTAACGAAAAAAAACAAAAAATCTAAAAAAACAACCGTAGTTCACTGGCATACACCACATATTTCCTCAAAATAATATATTCCAATGATAATTATGAGCGTCTAAAGTATCCATGGTTAATAGTCGATATGAAGTAAAATAAGAAAATGTTATCTTGCCGATCCGAAGTGCCAAGTAATTATGAAGTGATCAACGGATTTCTGAATGATAAAAAATTATTCATACACAGCAAATGGAAACCAATTGTTAGCATTCATTAGTCTTGTCAACCTCTGAACCATGAGACCATTGATATATTTACATACTTATGTATTTTCCATTTAAAAAAACATTTTACAGCAGTGCTTTTAGTATAGTATCTTGTGATAAAGTATTAGAACTCCAGTTTTAATAAAACTTCAATAACTAATTTAATTTATTCAATGTTCTCATTAATTATATATAAGTTGTTGCGATTCTTATAATAAATAACCTGAAATAGGACCAGAAGGAAATGAAAAAAACTGTGATCTCATATACACATGTGTATTGTGTTTACTAGTGAATAATCAATTGGAGATAGCTCTACGTAAAGAGTTTACTATATATGCAGTCAAGAAGTGTGGAGCAGATTTTCAGTGAACGAAAGCGCGTTCCAAAGGTAATAGATTCAATTCCACATGAATCCTTATACAATATACCTCGAAAGCCACCTCAATTCTTAAAACATGAACCATGCGAGCAAATGATTCAACTGCTGCTTCAACTTTCTTTTGTGCCATTGGGGAAGCTGCATCCCCCTTAAATGGGATGTTTAGATAGACTGTTTTCTTTTCTGGCCAATAATACGTGTGTTTCTGTTTAATTCCTCTTTTAATAATTGATTCATTTAATTGTCTGGGATAGCCATTAGACATTAATTCGTTAATTGCTATGTTATATTCATTTTCTTTAGAATTTTGACTAACCAACCTGTCCATTCTTGAAAAGCAACCACGAACTGTTGATAATTTTTATTAAAATGGCACAAAACTGCTGTAATGTAAATACTGTGCAGACCATGTTGGTTTATGGTAAATTGTTCTGTTTAATTTACCATTAGTTTCTTCCTTTAATAGTACATCTAGGAAAGGCAGACAGTCATCTTTCTCGTGCTCTGACGTGAAACCGATATTCTTATGTGCTTTGTTGAAACTTTGAAGCAATGTTCGTGATTGCGACCTGTTCTTAAGTACAAGAAATATATTATCCACGTACCGTATATATTGAGCACATTTACTTTTGTCACTCTTTAATGATGTATTCTCTAGGTGCCCTAGAAAAATCTCAGCCAACACTGGAGATAAGGGGCTTCCCATTGCGACACTATCAGTCTGTTTGTAGATGCTTCCATTAAAACGAAATCGTACGTCTTTCGTGCATAATAAGATAAGCTTGCGTAGAGTTTGACCTGGCACCGGCGATGGTAATATATTGTGTTCTACCGCTTTGACTATAATGTCAATGGTTTCATCAATTGGAACATTTGTAAACAAAGACGTAACATTAAAAGATACCATAATCTTGTTTTAACATTTATATCTTGAATTTTGTTTACAAACTCAAACGAATCGGCAACCGAATGATTACCTAGTAGTTTACGTAATGGTTCAAGTAAACGAACTAGCCATTTAGCTAGTGCATGAAACGGAGAATTTACCATTGATAAAATTGGCCTCATAGGACAGCAATCAAAGAGAAACAGCCGTTAATGTCGATATCAAATATTATTTACCAATATACATGCGCAAGTTGTCGATCAACTTACGTAGGCCGATCGACCAGACGGTTAATTACTCGAATGAGAGAACATTGCAACTTGAACGCCTATTTTAAATCAAATGGTGAATACACGTCTGCTATTGCGCAACACATCATCGAAACAATGCACGTATGTTCTCCAGACGCAGCATTCAAAGTAATTACTAAATGCAGAAACAAAAGGGAGCTAGCCACATACGAAGCCTTATGGATAAATAAATTGCAGCCGGATTTATGTTAGCAGAAGAAGCACGTACAAGCATTGAGCTTGAACTGGATGTGACGCACGCAATTTGATTGGTTTCTGTTTTTCAAACTCTCTCTATGTTCACATATTTCTATCTTGTTTTGCTTTCCAATTTATATATAAAGATATGTTCATTAGTAGATATTTGAGAAGACAATGCGAAAGAAATATTTCTTATATCTGATAAAATTTCTTTTTGTTTTTGCACACAGGAAGGGTACAATGAATTTTATTAAAGCTCACATTTCAAAAGAATATATATATATATATATATATATATATATATATATATATATATATATTAAACGCAACTATTAATATATAACTATTATATTCTCGTAATTTGTCAGTGAAAACACCGAGCGTATACTCAAAATACATAGTGACAAATTCTATTCACTGCTCCGAATGTAAATGATATAACTTTTATAAAGACTACGGTCTAATGAATATTTGATTTAAGAACGTGTATTCATCGAAATTCAAGGCTGACAACAGATGAAAAAAGGCCACGCCTGCTGACAGTGATCGTGCTAGCGTGCAGTGGCTACAGGAAAAGAAAGGATAAACGCGATTATTCACACGTTCTCCTTACATTTATAACATAATTGTCGTGTTCATTCACATCGTGTTCTTGTTCGTCATTTGTTGAAAAACTGTGATTTGTGCAAAACGAAAAACAATTTTGTTCTAAGCATAGGAAGATAAATGATAAAATATTGCATTTTATTCTTGTGTTAAATTTACTATATCCTATTTAAATACTGATTGAAATGCAACTCATTCTTTGCATTGTTTTGCTGCCAATTCCGACAACTGTTTTATAAAGTATTATGCGAATTACGCAAGTATTAAACTATAACAGAATTTACCGAGGCATTTAATATTAGTAATATACTACCTACTACCATCATTATTTTATTATTATTTTTATTATTAATATTACGCAATAATTATTATTATGTATGTTTTACTATTTTATTATTATATTCCATTAACATTATTATCACATTATTATTATTATTATTATTATTATTGTATTATTATTATTGTGTGTGTGTATTATTATTATTGTGTCCATACTCGTCTTCATAATTATCATTATCATCTTCGTCATCATCATCGCGATGTTAAATGCTGTTGTGTAGTAATGGATTGGCTTCATTAGTTTGCATACCCACCTTGATTAATGCATCACGCGTAAAATATTAAAAAGCCTTATGCAACATACAATTTGTCAATTCGTTGCAGAAAATCGTATTGCGTGATTGGACAAAAATAAGCTACAAATATTCAGCCTGCAAGGTGTGAGCATCATGCAAATTGGTTTGCTAAATTGTTAAGAATAATGATTTTTGGGGTTATGCTTTATATCTATTTTATTATATTAAACAATTTTGAATAATGAACATGAATGATTTTCACGGAAAAACAACGTATAAAATCATTGTTTATTAGACGTTTTTTAACTAGTAACAGTTTGGCTCAAGGCGAACTAGAGAAGATGTCAAAGGAAGCACGAATTATAGATATAATCTCATAGCTTATTGGCGGTTCATCATTAGGAACCGGCATTAGTCTGATTAATAAATATTGGATCTCAGGATCGTGCAACCTTTAATACGTATGTGTACTAAAGCATTAATGGAGTCAAATTTATAGAAAGTATGTAGAAATATGCTTGAAAGCCAACTTAACGTATATAATATTGTCAAAACCTATTAGTATTACAATCACCATGATTACATAAAAATACTGAATTTCACAAATTTTGAGAATAACCATTCGTCAGAATACCCGCTACCCTAGAAAAGCTTTATACGCACCTTCACATAGAAGATTTCATCGTTCAACCGTCTTTCACTAATTAACCAAAAAGCATTATGCATCACTTGGAAATCAAGCTCTTGGATAAGAAATCCCTAGAACTAAAATTGTATCTACAGTTCTTGGATGACATATTAGTTATCAGGACTCATGCCGATTGTGTAATGGAAATTTTGTTATATTTAACTAATCAGATTAACGAAAACTAAATTACAAGTAAAAAGGATTTAGTAGGTGAATTACCTCTTTTCGTCGTCAAATTAATTCTAAATAGTTAGAAATTAGAAAGTGGCATTTATAAGAATATTTATACTGGGATCCTCCTTAATGTCACGTCAAATTATTCGTATCGAATGAAAAAGTGCATATTAATGACATTGACGATAATAATCCTTTGTATAAAACATTAAAACATTAGGAGTTTCAATTAAGTAGACTGTGAGGAATATTCAGTGCTGATGGTTACATTCGTAAATAATTAAAAATATCAAAGATGAGCGTCTTAAAAGAAACATCTTTCGAGACAGGGAATAAATTAATTACCTGGTCCTTATTGTGCCCAACAAGATGTGTGCATACTCTGTCTTCAACTTTACTCCGTCCATTTCGGCTTCCGGTTTCGGAATATTTTTCAAATGGAAGTAAATTTCACAAACAATTTAACAATTATTATGTCAAGTGGTAGATTGAGTTTAAACTGCTTGATTATTAAGCATAACTGTCGTTTTACTAGGTATGTGTGTTGCGTATGTGTGTATGTGATTGCATATGTATACTCATCGAAGTTAAATAGCAGTGATTTAATAACGCCTAATGACAATTCACTAGATAAACGTGTGCCACGGCAGTGTGTGTATGCGTTTTTTAGGACTGAAAAGTAATCAGTCACATATAATTAACTTCAAATGTATCACTCATCCAAATGAATCTAATTTGATGAATGGCAGTTTCTCTTTGCACACGTCAAACCTACATTTTACACTTAATTTCCTAAATAAAGTATTTAAGTGTGGCATCCTGGTAAAAAAGGCGAAGAATATACTGTGAATACCCAATTTCATAAATGTCACGCTAAATACTTTAGAGTTAGTAAAAATTAACATAGTGGATGCAATCACCTTGTTTGGGAAAACAATGGCCAGGTTATGATGGATGTCGTAAATAAATTTAATCCTAAGTTGAAATGTGTAAACTCTGACGGGGTAAAGATGAATCCTAGGATCATGGCATTACGTTGAGCACTAACTTGATGTAAATAGCATTGAAATGCATTATTAAATACATAAATTTTCATTTCAATACCTTTTGTCCATGTAGTGTGGTGTCTGTTCAGTAATGACAGATTTGAGATGGCTAGTTGGAATTTTCAGTCTAAATTGATGCCATATGAGCTACAACAAAGGAAAAATAGACTAATCATTAGCTATTATATAACTGAAAATTGTGTGTATTGTAGTGTGCGGCAGGGTGGCTCAGTGGTTAGGGCTCCAGATTCCGAAGCAGACGTGCCCAGGTTCGAGCCCTGTCCACGGTAATTCTGGCCAGTACATGATGGATTCCTAATAAGGATGAAACCGCTCTACTGACCAGAATTGGCTTTTCTACACTATACAATTCTTAGTTTATACTGTAATGTAAGAAATTAATGGGTCAGAAGCTTTAATCAAGACCGCAACCTTGATTATAATTATTAGAAGAAAAGTTTCAAGACAGTCCCCTATTCTGGACAATAAACATTCTATTAACAAGGAAACAATTTAACCCTTGTATACATCAAGAATGAATGGAACCCCATTTAACTTTGGTAAACTGATGTATGCTAGTGAAACAATGCGCCCAATAAAAGCAAGAAAAGACACTTACGAAACCGCATGTAAACATGGAAATGTAACTAGACCCGATCTTGCCCATTATTCATTGGCTCCAGGACATAATTAACCGGGATGCTGATATGCAGTCATAGCAGAAGGACAACATTGATAATAAAATCTCTTGAAACAAAAAATCAGGAGATGATATCATGAAAGAAACAACGATAGAAAAATCTCTACGTTACATTTGGAACACAGAATTAGCTACCGTTAGAAGGCATCGATTACGCAAAACGGAATTGGAGACTAGCTTCAGCTAAACATTAAAAATGTAAGGTTAAGATAATCAGATTAGGGTTCTTATATTATTAATATTTGTAAATCAATTATTTACGGTATCATTCATCAAAGGTTCATATTTTTTATATTTTTTTATCTATTAATCGATTCCCCTTATTTAGTTGAACACTTATTAATGGACTTTATCTTGAAAACTTTTCCCTAAAAAGCCAAATTTTATTCTTAAATAAATTAAGCAATTTCTTGCCTTTCCATCATTTTCGTAACTTCATATCTTAACTAAACTATTTATTTTAATAAATTTTGATCATTTATCGTTGCGTGATTTCACTACTATTGTATTTTTATAACAATGTCCGCCCCGCATAACCAAAGTGGTGAAGCTTGATTACGTCATTTCATAAGATGAAAACGAAACAAGATATCTGTCCTTTGAACAAGGTAAATAAATATTTATTAACTTCAGTTTCACTGAGATGGATGTAATTTTAAATGTAATTATATCTAACTCGTGTTCTACCAGATATAGTCACACACGCAAATGCTCTACGTCCGCCTATTTAGTGAATGTCGATAGCTTTTATGATATTAGCTAGTCACAAGTATAAATGGTACAGTTTAAATGAATTTTTTTTACTTCCATTATTTGTCTATATTTGTATGATCAGCTGTATACTTATGACGATGCAAGAAAAAAGGCATAAAATATTATCTGCTGAAAAGTGGAAACGAGAACAATCCTAAGTTAGTCCAAACAGGAATCAGGTAATTATGCAGTACGGAGTATCGCAATAAAAAATTTCTATTAGTCTAAAAAGGATTAAATTCACAAACAAATCATGATTTTTCAGTAATTCAGAAAGAATTCTTACGATTTTTGCATTAAAAATTTATATGACTAATTAAATTATAATTAAAAGTGGTCATTTTTTTCTAATAATTTGTTTATGTTGAAAATGGAGTTTTAATGTGCCTAATATTATATATATATATATGTATTTTTGATCATTCATCTGCGCTAATTATTAGTTATACGATTAATCAATGTTTTGTTGCCCTAAATAATGCCATTGTCATGTTGTATGTGTTTTTGGAGGTACTAAGACTATTGTGACTTTACTTATGATCAAACTGTCATTTTAATTTATCCTGTGGCTACGCTCGTTTCGCTACTGACCGAATGATTTTGAATTTATATATCAAACAGTTGAAAATTCCTGTTTCCCCAACTGCTCTGACAAAGCTCAGGCAACCGATATTGAAAGACTGAATTTCTTCATAAACCTATCGATTTACATTAGCTTGGTTGAGAAGATCCAATCAATCGGATTCAACTTTTTTTATTTGAAAAAATGCAATTATTTAGTCATTAGCATTTACAAACTTACTGAATATTATATCCTATCCATGTGGTTAAAACAGAGCAAAAAATATTGCTAAGTATATAAATTTATTATAGTTACAATTATAAGAAAATATGTCTCATAATACCCTTTCAATGTGCAAAATGAAAAAGAACTTTCATCAAACACTCGAACGGATTCTTTCTCATATACTTCTCAAGTATCTACAAATAAACGTCACTTTATATATAAATAATAATAATATGATATTATGATAAATGTATACTTTCATATATTATTCTATTCCAGTTCCAATTGAAAATAATTAAAAATGGTTAAACCATAATTGTTAATTATATGTTTACAAACAAATCTAATCTCATGCTCTTGGCTAAGGCAACTGGAAATTTAAGATAGCAAAATTTCAATCTATAAAAATTTCATTTAAGCTTTTGAGATTTTCACTATTGTTGCTAGTTTGTATATAATATTATATTATTTTAATTTTGTGGATATTTTACAAAAATAAATAATTGTATTTAATAATTATAGTCATAACATATAAATCAGTATTACTAACATCAAAATAGCTTTATCTATAGATAGCACAAATTACAGTCAAATAAACTTGTCTACAGAAACTAACGTAACTATATTTTTAAAATAAAGTTTCAAAAAAGTAATTTATTTGATTACTTACCTTCTTTATTCTGTCATTTAAGCAGAAACTGATTATTTTAAAACCGTTACTGTTAAAGTTATTTCGCTCGCGATGTTTAAAATAAAATATGAGAAAATATATTCAGATATAGTTTTGAGTAAAATCCTTTCCAGCAGCGTGAAACATTTAAAAAATACCAATAAAATTAAACATAGCAAATTTTAAACTCGGAAAACATTTTATGTTTTATACAAGAGAGTGAATCACCGTTCAGATGTTAAATTTGCATCCGCTTTAGCGCAAAACTTCCTTTTGAATTTTAATTAACATAATAAAGTCTTGCTAAATCCGTAATGCCTTTTTAAGTGAATAAGATACTCGTTATTAGAAAAAATACTTCCAGTCCGACAAAACTACCTACTTGGCACTTAGGCCTTCTATGCTTTACAACTTTTTAGCGTAATAAAATCAATAAATCATTGTTTTTAACTATTGAAATATTTATTCAATTATAACTACACATATTTCAAATAGACAGCTTGAACTTGAACTTGGAGTAATATTAAATTATCTAATTGTGTTAAAATGGATTGTAAATTTAACAAAGAGCCATTTCTCCTTGAAATAGATTTTGAAAATTTCAATTATTTATCTTAGTCGGTTTTTAAATACATGATCTGAACTTGGGAAAAAACGTACGATATCAATAGATCCACTTAATAAATACTGTTCTAATCACATATCCGATACGACATCGTTTTTATTTATAGGTATGGCAAACTTCATCACTTTCAATGCAAAGCACATTAAATTGATGCTATTTGGCTTCATGAATACGTTTAAATAAATTTGTTAGGCAGTAATGAATACATATATTTCAAATAATTTATTCCGCCAGGGCAAAATTTTCCATATTATTTATACGTCTAAGCGTAGCATTAAGAAGCCATGACATCCTGTCTATTAGATTCCGGATTCGTTCTTATTCACAACTGATTAGAATCCAAGATGTGTGTGGGAATGCCTTATATCACCAATTATTTGGTCAAACGTTTAAGCCTTGAGCTATGACAAATTTGCATATATTGCATTTCCTTAGATTAAAAAATTGTGTATTTTGCTAGTTTCCTTTTTATGTGACTACTATTGTAAAACTGCTAAACAGAGACTGATACTTAGTATTCTAGAGAGATTAAATTTCATATATTATGCAATTTACAGGCTTTAACAGCAAAAACTATAAATTTCAATGCGCAGTTCTGGTGGAATTGAGATTAGATGCACGTCTTTAAATCAAATATGCTGAGGTTCAAACTAGGGCCTGTGCGAATTTTATCTTCTGCGGATGTGTGTCCAATAAGATCAAAACGGATCTAGCCGATAAATTGCATTTAGTTTTTTTATGCAATGAATATTCAAGAGAAACAAAATGTATAATGCTAAACTTCGTAGTTATAATTTAATTTAAAAATCACTATCACAAGTAGCCTGATGTCCATCCTACATTGATAGAGTGGGAATAGCTGGCTGGAACTTCAAGTCGAAAGCGATACCTTTATGCACTATCATAGGGGTGAGTCTGTTCATTAAAACATAAGTTGACATAAAACTTGAAACTCTATGCAACGCGTGAACTCAGTTATATCGAGTATGGGATGCATGAACTTGAATAAAATACTCTCCCAGTCATGGCGTTTATGGTTAATGCTTATTAGTACTTGGCAAGGACGCATCCGGTCTAGTGGATGGCCCACGATTACTATATTATTCTTTGGTTAAGTTATGCAGACATTAGATATATACATATATATATGCACAAATTTAAGCAAATAGTAATGTATAAAAACGGTTTGTTTATATGCTTTTTAAGTAAAGAATGTTTCCAATTAACTATAAAACTGAGTGACACAGAAAATTTTAAACGATTTAATATCAATGGAGTAAATAAAGCAAACTCATTTTTCTCCGTTTTGATTTCATTTCAAATTATTCACGCACATTATTAAGAAGACAATGGCATTTTAATATCCGTAATTTTTACAGAAAGTTGTCATACAACATTAACTTATGTAAAGGCTAGTAACTATGTTTCTGTCTACAATACGAACCTTTCCATAGAAATGTGGAAAATGTTCATATGTTTGAATATATAGTTGTTATAAGAGCCTCTTCGAACCATGAAGCTGAGAACGACCACTGGGCTTAAAAATGCCCTTATTTACTTTAGTACCAACACGTTTTCATGATTATGCTAAACATACTGTTTTTCATGCGTCAGCTTTTCAGTCGTTCAATTTTGTAAGCTATCTGCCTTAACCTCGTTGGTATTATAAAATAATTGTATAAATATTTAGAGCCATATTGTTAATAAAGTTAATATTTAACTAAAAGTCTCAATAAATAACCTGTGCTGTAAGGAAATGTTGGACTGTAAACTTATGTGTAAATTGTTGTTATTTATTGCGCAAATTATCTGCAAAATGCCAAAGAACAAAAAATACCACACAGATTAACGAATTTAAAAGGTTATTTTGAAAACTATGACTGACGATTGTGTCAACAATAATTTAATGCATTCACACACGATTTGAAAATGGCAAAAACTTACACGCATGAATTCTAATAAATATTATACACTTTGCACAAATACAATACGATACACTGACAGATTATTTAAATTAACGACTTCGTTAACCTGCTGAAATAATCATTATTTAAGAAAACTTTTAAGCATAAATATTTAAACTGTTTACGTACAATTTAATTTAATTAGCACGAATTAAATTAAATAATTTTCTTACAGAAATACTCTATCATTGATATAAAGGTGGTACATCAAATGTGCGTACTTCTAATAAACACCAGTTTCATCGTATCTAACCCGTCGCATAGTATGACAAAACTTTAGTTGGTAACACGTACACAGGATTTTTGACCTACCATGATTATCATCAGATCACGAAGGCAAAATTACTAACAAAGATCAAACAGAAATTCATATACAAGGCATGGAAAACAATATATGCGGCTTTCATCTGAGTTAGTATTTCAAAAGTTGTACATGAATGTAAATGCCAGCTACACAATTAATAATTTTTTCTCGAACATAAAATTTCTGCATTTTTCGCCATATATATATATATATATATATATATATATATATATATAAAAGTTAATAATTAAGCCACCATTTATTGCAGTGATGATAATAATTTTTATGTAAGCTTTGTGATTTTTGTGTGCCACTGATTAGATACAATTGACTCGGTTTTTACCTCAAACCTGAAAACTTAAGTTAAATAATTTTTATCACCTCTCGCGCAATCCATGATGGCTTTGTTGTATAAATTATAGGCGTGTGGCGTAAGATACAAAATTGTTCTTTTCGGGCCGGCAAGTATATAGTGTAGCCGAAATTTTCAGTCAAGTGCAGTGTATACGAGACTATTTGGTTCAAGTATTGTATATCTAATTTGTCATACATTGTATGTGAGTTGCCGTTTAATACTCGTTAGTCAGTTTACCGTCATGTTCTGATATTCATCATGGAAGATTGAAAAGTGCCAATACGTTAAACTGATGATAGTTATACCATGTTGATTGATTTGTTAGATACTATGGGATTTGCGTTTATTTGAAGCACATAAACTTCATGAAAATAATTGTTATGAATACTCGTGAAATCAATGATGTTTTAACTGAGCAGCCGAAATTTACAGTCAAGTACAGTTTATGTGGTTTATATTGAGAGATGAACGGCATATCATATTTTACATAACATATATATGCATTGCAGTTTCACAATCGTGAAAAAGTTTACCGTTGTTTTCTGTGGATGGTCATGGATTGCCGAAATGCGTCAGTGCGTTTGACTGAAGGTAGTTTCGTTATGTTATGCAACATTTTCGGTACAATGAGATTTGTGTTTAGCTCAATTAATCAAACTTGATCTATAGAACTTTCATCACCACCCTCGAAATCACTGATAGTTTAAATGTATCAACTATTATTGATATCCAGTTTCAACTTCCTCCAATAGAAATTAAGCAACATAGGAGAAATATACGGCATATTAATTAAAAATATTTTACATTGTACGTATCACTGATGAGAAATAAATTTTTAATGTATTTGTGTTTAGTTGTGTTTAAAATGTAGCTAGCAATTAGTGAGAAAATGCTTTGGAGATCATCATTAAATATTTATAAATTAATTTTCCTTACCAAGTGACCTTTTAACATGAACAATCTCTATAAAGCCTTGATAGTCAAAAATAAATTGAAAGCGGTAACTCGGTCACGTAATAGAGGGATAGTCAGGAGCAATGACAATTTTTTAAAGGAGGTATAAAATCGATAAACTGTATGTTTGAATAAACTACAGAATGAATTATGTATTTTTGCAACAAACTCAGAGAAATTAAGTGCATTTAACGACAAATATACATTTTTTAACGTGACTTACATGCCAATTTCCGTGAATACATATAAAAGTTAAGAGCTGTAGCAAATCCATTCGTGCAAACGATACTGTCTCCGATGTTTCCTTGTACCCGGATAAATACAAGACTATTAGTACTTTGAAAACACTAGCCAGTAGTGTAAATTTCGCTATCAACCGAAATTCATCATCCGTGTCGTAATATCTAGCTGCCAATCTGACATTATGAAGTCGTAATTTTAACCGTAGACAACGCAGTCTACCACAATTCCAACATGGCATTTAAGGAGGAAAAGTTTATTTCTTATAAAAAATAGGTGCGAAACTTTGAATCACAGACAAGATTTTTATCAAACTATAATCTATTCCAAGTGGTCCATAATTTAAATATTCAGAAAATTCAAAGCATTTTAAGTTGCTATAACATGCTGTCCTTAGTTTCCCGGCATAGTAGATAATGTTTGCTAGAGTAACTACATCGAGTGTTACCACTAGTACTCAAACGGTATAAATTACCTGGAATTTTATATAGATTTCAAGACAAGATCATTCAGTAATATAATCAGATCATTTCCAATAGGACTAAATTATGTACCTTACGTAGCTGTGCAAACATGAATACGTTCGTGCATAAACTGAACAACTTGAGGCATGTACATATGTAGACTCCTGCTTAATAAATGAATGCTTTTAATGGAATGTGTGTTTCAATAAAATTCATAGTACCGTTCCATATACAAAATAAAAATGAATTTTTGCATACCCAAGAACTGTATTTCTTATTAATTCCACAAGTATCAATATATATATATATATATATATATATATATATAGACAATAGCATTACCCTAGACAATTGGTTGAGCCAGCTGAGAATAAAATTCAAACTGATACTTTCCATGTATATTATAATATTTATTTGTATCTTAGAACATTGAATGAGTACAATGACATTAATTTGGCGTGCAATAACTCAGGAACGGGTTCTATTATTATAATTGCATAATGTTCACCAATGATCTTGTACAATTATCTCATTTTTGTTAAATAGACGCCACGTGCTATTATTTTATCATTTCCTATCAGGAATATGGTAGTATTTTCAATAAAAAATGCAGAGAAATTGAGCTTTGAATAATTTGCTTGCATATTTTAGGACTTACGACTGAAGGACGATAATTTTAAGCAGCGCGCGATTCTTACCATTTGGTTAAGAGTTGAGTGATTTCATTAATAATCATGTTTACCTTTTAAAGACAGCATTACATAAAATTACCATTACATAACATTACCATATTAAACTGATATGGTAAAACTTCTCAAGAAGCCTTTAAAAATCCGCAAACCTTGGCGTGAGCTTATATCACTTTTCGGATTATTCCAAAGGAAACAAGTTCACTGTCTTAAATCTGCAAACTACGTCACAGATTCGCAGAGTAATCTATAACATAAACAGGGTCAAAAACTATAAAAGGCATAAACTAAATGCAAGATTAACTGTTTAATAGATGCAGAAAGAAATTACATTACAAGAATTGCATATTCAACAGCTCACGTGTATTTATTTATTCACATTTATGAGGTAACTTGGTTCCATTCTGCGTGCATGTGCTTATCTATGCATCCAAAATAGACCTTTCTTAATAAATCCTATTTTGGTAGTTTTGTTTTTATGATGAAATGTTTTCGTTTATTTGAATGTTTTTTTCTAATATATCCCGTTTCCTAATCGCAAATGGGCATTTGAAAACAACAAT
Source organism: Eudiplozoon nipponicum (assembly GCA_029291075.1). Lineage (NCBI taxonomy): Eukaryota > Metazoa > Platyhelminthes > Monogenea > Mazocraeidea > Diplozoidae > Eudiplozoon > Eudiplozoon nipponicum. The sequence continues at coordinate 215,844 of JAQBSW010000276.1, forward strand.
AATACATGCCTATTCTTAACTTATCTTCGTCCATTAGATACTCGCCGATGCCTAATCCCAGTAAAAACATCGGTAATAATTTCAGTGTAAAATTACAGTTTTCCAAATTTCATTGATAAATTAGCAGAGAAACAACCCAAAACAGAAATCTTTTGTGTATTTTGCCTAAATAATTTCATAAATAGATTAATGACAATCGTTAATTCTCAACAAAATTTTAATCAACATTTGCATGAAACTTTGTTTCATCTTTCTGTACAAGTTCAGCTGTACGAAACGGAAACACGCTGAACAACGCAATTAATTATGTCAGAGCAAATTTGCCTCGAGCCATTGACACACATTATGTGCGACTCACAACACTAAGAAACACACATATCGCCTAACAAAGTTTGACCTTAGTGCCACGGTTTAGGAATACTTTCGAAGAAATGCAGTATGCACGCCAATTAATGTTCAGGAAATGAAAGGTTAACCATTTTATAGTGAAAATGAGGATTAAATATATTACTTTATTATCGACGCTCTCAAACGGTCAGACTGTGATTGGGAACTCTGAGATTGTAAAGTATATTGTATCTGCTAGACTGACAGTCAAACAAGAACACGTTATTCTGTACTTCGTAGATCAATGCGTGAAATGTAACGAGCCAAGAAAAAACGTCTTTCATTTACAAAATATTAAAGTACGTAATCCATATACCTCGTGAACGTGTGCAAAAATGATGGAAAATTAGTATTAACCCACACTCGAAGAGAAACAAAGAAAACGCTTTATCATGGCCATGACTGCTATTTCGGTTAAATTTGTTTCAATTGCATCTACATCTAAACTTACTCTCAATTGCGTAGTAGAAAAATATCACATTGCAAAACTTCCAACAATATCTAAAAGTGAACAGTAGTATTTTTGCATTCTCTTTGCCACACATTTTGATCTATATTCCAAAAGCAATTCCAGGTAACGCTCATGAAGCCTACTTAACCATTCGCTGAAATAAGTCGTATTATAGTAAAAAAAAGTGTATAATAAGATTGCACAAACGCTTTTCGAAGCATATTTGCAACTAATATCGGTTGAAATAATTGATCGTTCACGAAAAATATTACTGAACCCATTATACCTTGCGGCAGTTTCGAAAATGTTATCGCTTTCCAATGTCAATGAAGGCAAATCTTGCAAAATTACATGAAACGCAAATACAGAATTGCTGATTTAAAACCTTTCTAGATCGATCATGTGCATACGTTTTAGATTTCTCAAATACCATATAAAATTTGATTGCGTGTTTATACTCTAATGGGCCAAATGATCAATGTTTTTCACTTGCACTGTTTTTCTGAATGGAATATGCGAGAATATATGTTCTATTCAATATAAATAACATTGAAAGATTCGAATAAGGTTGTTTTTCACTATTAATATATTTTTTATGATACTCGTTTATAATAATATGGCGCGGTGAATAGCCAATATTACTAGAAACATAGTAATTAACGAGAAAACTCTTATAAGCCTTATTCAATTATCAATTAGTTAACTTACAGTTAGTGGACTTGAGACAAAGGTTATCTTATATATTCATCCATTTACATTTGATGATTGGTGAACTCAATGGTCCAATTTGATTTTAAGCATGAAATTTTTCATTTTTTTTCGAGATGCCATATAGCTTCTTAAAACATTAAATTGCCGGTATCACAAGTTTCTACGTAATACGTGTTATAACTTAGAGTGAACTAAAAATTATGGATGTGTGTGTCAATATTAGATGTGAGAAATTGGTCTCTATACTAGCAAATGAATTTTTGACCTATTACTCTCGTTCTAATATGTTTAATCAGTTATTCTGTTAAAAAATTTTGAAATTTGAGCTGTAATAAAATTAAAAGAACCCTTTCCATGTGTAAAATGAAACGGAAATTTTATCAGATAAAAGAACCATTAATTTCTTATACTCTTCTAAAGTATCTTCAAATGAACATCTATTTATAAATATTGAAAGGCCAAATAAAATAGTAAATGTAAACGAGGAGAGTGTGTGAATTATAGGAAGAACCAATTAACTTCGTGCATCACCTTCAGTTCAAACTCTATTCAATGTTTTTTTCCGCTTACATCTTCAGGAATTAAGCTTGAACTGGTGTAATGCACGTAATTGATAATTTGTTACCTTACTTCAAACTACCTTTATACTGATTATCTGATACTACTTCTCTCCATAAGATTGATTGAACGAGTCTCACTCCACTAACCAGTCTGGAAAAATATCAGAAGGTATAATTTATCAAAGTGAGCAATTATATATTAACCAGCATTTATAACATTATCATAAATTCTACAGAATTTAAATTCTACCAAACAAAAATTGTCAACAGATAATTAAAGTTGAATTATTATTAATCTAGCTACTCTTCAATTCTAAGATTAAATAATTAGGAACACAATTGCAACTTATATCAGTCAATCATAATTGCAATATTTATCGTTATTATTATATGATTTACAACTTACAATGTTTTTCTAGAAAAATATACGCACAGTCGTATTTATTTATAACCTTTCCTAATTTCATTATGCAATATTTTGCACTTGTTTGGTTATTTGGCTAGCTTCTATTCGCGTAGAGTCACAGATTATTATAATCAAGTTTGCGGTCTTGATATAAACACCTGACCCATTAATTACTTGCATATGCCAGTATAAACTAAGAATTTTATAGTGTAGAAAAGGCAATTCATCCAGTAGACCGGTTTCGTCGTTATTGGGAACTCATCATGTACTGGCCAGAATTTCCCGCGGACAGAGCTCGAACTGTTCGGTCTACTGGATGAATCGCCTTTTCTACACTATACAATTCTTAGTTTATACTGACATATGTAAATTATTAATGGGTCAGGTGCAAGACCGCATCCTTGATTATTACGCCCTTGCAACCAATGTTCGATTAATTAAAGTTACAGACTTCTGTATTCATGCAACTCCTTCCTTCGTCCATGGCAAAGCATATACTTTACTTATCTTGTCTAATTTATTTATTCTTTTACCTCCTGTTAGTTTTACTATGATTTTATTCCGCTCGGCATCGACAATTTCTACTCTATATGTACGGCTGTTAATAATTATCAAGAGCAATAACTCAAAACTGGGCCCTATAAACTAGTCCCTAGTTTTAAATTGGTGGGAATTGTTCTTTTATGATAAATTTGTCGCAAATGTGACGGTATATTAAGCCCCACGACCGTTGTGCGCCACAATATCTCCTGTTATTCAGTGTGAATTTCGTCTCTTCACAGCACCATCTAGCCGAGCTAGCACACTTTGAACTCCATCGTCAATGCTATTGAAAGAAAACCAGTTGTGGAAGATGCTGTAAATCTCATTACACGCTCTATTAAATGCAACCTATTTCGCGACATATATAGTTTATTGTGAAACTAAAATTTTAACATCTCCTTCATTTATGTAAAATTTAAAGTCAGTGATTTGATCTAATTGCGCCTTCATGGTTTAAATTTTTGACCGATTAAACATTTTTAGCAATTAATTTGAATATTCCTCATTCTGCAGCTCTAAGCCAATCGATACGGCAATGTCAACTGTAACCAGCTGGCTTCACGATGGCTCAAAATTCCGTAAGAAATCGTACGTTTAACCTGAGCAAACTCGCCATAGATACTACTACGTTACTTGACCTTTTTCTGTAAATGATAATGCTATTTTACGGAGAAGGTAATTCGAACGTCTTTTGTTATTTCGCTTCATTCAAAACGTACATGTTTGCATCACCCACATATGATTTTAGAGTGAGCAAAGTTATCCATGAAATTGATTTTTCGGTGGATCCTGTAAGGGTTCATTGCTCCAAATCCCCGATCTTATCCTAATTTTCTGGATTTTGTATTGGATCGAGCTCAGAACTCCATCTGCCGTAAGCTATGCGTAAGAACTTGTACTTCGAAATAGTTTTGTGTTAGGAATCCGATTATGTGGTCGAATTCAGCAATCTAAGTTCAATGGCATACCGCAATGATCTGTTATTCTTAGTCACATAAACTATGGTCGCTCAAAGTATTGATTACATGGATTTGAGCAATTTAATCTGCGTCAATAACATTTTTGATGGTCAATAGAGTCGCTGAGGTTGATATTCACCTTTCATTTTAACCATTATTTATATGATGATACTGTTGGCCGAGGTGCCTTAATGCAGTCGAAAGTCAAAATAGTAAAGTCCAATTGTAAGTACTGTCCACCCTCCAGTTGACCGTCGGTCGTGCCTCTTCACTTTGAATCAAACCAAGCATATCCTGTCGCGGAAAAATGTCTTTTATAACACCCAATGCATATAAGGTGCCCCGCTTTGTTTTTTGCATAGATGAATATTGAAGGTAAACGAACATTGGTTGCGCGGGCGATGATAACATTTACTATAATCAAGGTTACGATCTTGATATAAACACCTCACCCATTAATTACATACATTTGTCAGTATAAACTAAGAATTGTATAGCGTAGATAAGGCAATTCATCCAGTAAACCGGTTTCGTCCTTAAAGGTAACTCCTCACGTACTGGCCAGAATTCCCAATAAGGACAAAACCAGTCTATTGGATAATTTGCTTTTTCTGCACAATACAATTCTTAGTTTATACTGAAAAATGTATTTGCTTAATGGGTCAGGTTTTTATATAAAGTTCGCAACCTTAATTATAATAAATTTTATCACCGCCCACGCAACCAATGTTCGTCTAATTATATAAATGTTCATTTCAATACCACTTCCCAATCTAGTGTGGTGTCTGTTCAGTAATGACTGATTGGGGATGATTATTTAGAACTTTGTGTCTAAATGGATGCCATATGAGCTGCACCTAAAAATTAAATAAACTAACCGAGTTACATTAGTTAATATATGACTGAAAATTGTGTTTAGTTTGCGGTAGGTTGGCTAAGTGGTTAGAACACCAGGTTCCGAAGCAGGCGTGTCAGTTTCGAGCCCTGTCCGCGGCAAATACTGGCCAGTACTTGATGAGTTCCCAGTAAGGACGAAACCGGTCTACTGGATGAATTGTCTTTTCTACTGATAAATGTATGTACTTAATGGGTCAAGTGTTTATATCAAGATCGCAACCTTGATTATAATATATATTTATGTTACCACAGTCAATATTACGTACTCATGCATGAAAGAAGTCTTATCCTAATTACGTAGTTATCGTATCATTTACTATAAACTCTCATGAGTATTTATAATCGTCTAGTTTTAAACATGCATTTCAAACAAGACAAGCAATAATCAAATTACATAACACCTTGCTTATATTCTAAACAGATACTAGCATTTTTTGTAAAAAATGACGAAAGTGGAACAATTTACAAATCAATCCGAATGCCCGATTGCTTTAGCATGGGCTGAAATTATTTTATACTTTCATTGTAAGTTTTAAAGAAGTGTTTAACATATATTCTTTTGGCATTAAATGTTGAATACGAGCCGATAGCACACTGTTTTCTATTTCAAATCCGTAAAGCACTATCAAGGTGTGCTTTTTTGTTCATAATACTGTACAGATACCACAATAGCAGTAAGCTAGGCGCATATCGTCTTACGTTTCGGTAATTTTTAACAGACCACAAAAGTCTGATTTAGATCCGTTTGGTCCATTTAATGTGCGATTATTTAACACTAGTTTCGGTGTTTTTTTGGTACTCACACAGACTTTTTATTTGTTATATGTTATTAACACATTTGAGGACGTATACAATACGCTGATGCCCTGCTACTAATTGAGCTGTTTATTGTCTCACTGCTGGATACTTATTGGTAGACTGCTACCAACTGATGAGATATTACTAACAAAGTTTGAGATTGGCACTGCACTGTTTCGAGTACGCCAACCTAACCTCGGTTAGCATCATAAAAATGTAAAAGGGTGCAACTGCATCAGTATAAGTAGCTAACTTTGCATGAATAGTTAGAATGGGATGGATTAAAAAAAATTATCATGAGCGACCGTATCTATAGGCAATTATTGTTTTGACAAACTAGTAGATCTTGTTTTATGCGTTTTGTGTCTGGACGTATAAACGCTGTGCAAATCTTTGCTTGATTTGCCGATAGATCTGGCAAGTACATAGGTCTAAGCAGGTCATTGCCAACTGACAAATCAATGACCTTACGGTCACTTACACAGATAAGTCAAGGTAAAACTTCTGACATTGAACAAATTTACCAGGATTTTCAAACTAAAGTGCTGGATACACCGTCTTATGATTAACTTTGCAGAATTGAATTGCTATATATAAACGTCAGATATACCCTATTAAAAAAGTTATTTGGTCGACATTAGAATTTTTTGTATATATTGTCATTTATCGTCCGTACTTTGCGAATATATTTTATCTACTGCATCCGTTTATGATGGTAATTGCTCCGATTCATCTGATATTGCAAATTTTGGAAGATATATTAACCCAAATTGGAGAAATAGAATTTTAAATCGAAAATTAGAACAAATTGGAAAATTCCTCACAATTTAAAAGATCCATCTCAAATTTCACTCAACAACAAAATGGCCTATAACAAAACCTACCTTTAATCCTATTGGCCCACATACGCATCACATCTACCATTAGTTAAACACAAAATTTTATTAATAATTTTTTATCCTTATTACACAAATTATCGTTATAATATTTTATTAATTACCCGATGATTTACAATAAAATAAATAATTATTTATTTATTACTTTTTAATGAATAAATAATAGACTCTTCTAAAATAAATATACTTAATTACGGAGTAGCCATACTTATAAAATTATTCACTTTAACACTTTAATATGCGGTTCCTCATAGATATTTTGGTTAGCTTCAATTTGCTAAACGGTTCAGATGCCTGTACCTCTGTAATTTTTCAGATACATTGGGAGAACAGACATATGAAATTGTAAAGGAAATAAAGAATCGTTATTAAATAAAATTAAAGTTTATTTCCCAACATCTCGTTATGTATCTAGATGTGAACATACGTATTTTTTATGAAAGGCAAATCCAACAGAAAATGAAAACGAAAATATGGTTTGAAATGGAATAACTTCCAATCATTTATTTGCATCACCTCAATTTCGAGCTCAGTGCCCAGAAATGTATTTACGTTTGTCTAAATCAGTCTGCAGTTGGTCAATCAATAGTGTCAAAAATTCCCAACTCATTACTTGTAATGCATTTGAAAATTATCTTAAAGGCAATATTTCATATTAAACAAACTCGCCCCGTTTTTATTTTCTGTCCCTTTTCCGCTATATATATATATATATATATATATATATATATATATATATATATACATATACATATAAAGGATAATCATGACTTAACAATGCATGCGGTGTGAGACACGGGTGGAACTATGAAATGTCTTAGATTCCAAAGCAATTATATACAGGTTCGCGGCAAATTCTGAACAGTACGTGAAATTATGCAAGTATGTATTAGGAGTTGCGAACCTAGTAACATATTAGTTCAATTAAGACCAGAATGGTAAACCAGAGGCAGCATGAAAGGAAAGTATAATCTCGTGCACATTCGTTTCGTGCTTACTGGCGACTTATCAGTAGGATCCGGAATTACGCCCTTTACTAACTATATATTTTGGTCAAGAATGTGGGATAATGGGACGGTACAATCTCCTAGACGAATGTGTAAACCTGTAATAGTGAAGCTAACATAATCTGAAGTCAACGACAATACGACTTCAATGCTAACTCACACTATATAATATATATACCGAGTCTGTAAAGGATACTAACACTATAGCTATTGTGTTAGTAACTGATACCTTTTTTGAAATCGATGAGTACCGGATACTAACACTATGCTTTCCGAGTCTGTACATGATACCAACCTGATGGATATAAATTTATGCTAAAGTTCACCCAAATTGATAATTACAACAATTTCCGAAAACCTGTTACTCCAGTTAAACCATACACTCTGGCCTTCATCGATATCAGTTATCACATTACGCGGTAAGCATGACATCATTCAATTCAATATATTACAGTTAAATACTGTTTGTTGCGAAGACCTAATATATATACAAGTATGTATTAGGTTTTGCGAACCTAGTAACAAATTAGTTCAGTTGTGACCAGAAGGATAAACCAAAGGCAGCATGAACGGAAATTATAATCTCATTCACATTCGTTTCGTGCTAAGCAGGTCATTGCTAACTGATAGGAGATTGTACCGTTCTATTATTCCACATTCTTTGACCAAATATATAGTGGTTAAAGGGCGTAATACCGGCTCCTACTGATGAGTCGCCAGTAAGCACGAAACAAATTTGCATGAGATTATACATTCCGTTCATGCTGACTTTGGTTTATCTTTCTGGTCACAACTGAACTAATTTGTTACTAGGTTCGCAACACCTAATACATACTTGCATATATATTAGCTCTTCACAACAAAAGTATTTATCTGTAAGTATGTGGGATGTTCGTAAAGTTGACAAAATTGGTCTACTGGATGTAATGATTTAGTTACCTAATGCAATACTTAGTTTATACTGCCAATATATATATATATATATATATATATATATTTATATATATATATATGTATTTGTATATATATATATATATTGCAGTGTTGAACGCTCATATTGTTTGAAAACTTCTGTCACCGTATTCGCATCTGTTTTTTCCTCTTCAGTTAGTTGCCAATCCGATTGAATGTTTGTTTAATCTAGTCGAGGGCCTGTTCGGTCTAGCTTGGATACAAGTAAATTGATACTGAATTTTGTTATTCGTGGCCAGTCGATTAGAATATCATGTTGATGAAACATTTGAATATTTAGGTCAGGTGCTTGTAGTTTTAGAATATATGTTGTTTAGAGAGATTAACGTCAAGCAGGTTTTCCTAAACTTACCATTTAGAGGCGACATACCAACGTTAGTAATTGCACGGCGGCTGAATATAATAACTAAGGAGAACTTTCCCACTGTTAAAGTTAATATGACATTTAGTACACTGAGAATCATGAGGTTGGATGCCAAAAACAATTGTCAATTCACTCCAAATCATTCATAGTCTACAAATTCTCATGTATTTGCGATAGCACATATATCGCACTTACGATGAAGCATTTGATAAACAGAATCCAGCAACATTTACCACAGAAATTGATTATCAAAGGCTTAGCACCGGCAGGAAAATCAGCTATTTCCGATCATATATTGGAAACGGGGCACCCAGTCAATTCGACCAATTTCTCAATTCTGTATAAATCAAAATCAGAAAAATTATTATTTATTTATGAAGCCCTTTATATAAAACAACAAGCATCTGACCTAAATGTTGAAAGGTTTGTATCAACAGAATCAACTGGCCACGTATAACAAAATTCAACAAAAACTTACTAGTATCCAAGCAAGACCGCACAGGCTCTCACCTTTAATCAGCAAACATTCAATCGGATTGGCAACAAACAGAAGAGCAATAAACATAAGCGCATACAGTGACAGAAGTTTCCAAACAATATGAGCGTTCAACACTGCAATCCACACTTGCGCTGTTACCATGTGAAGAATACAAATTTACACAACAAGGTGAAACAATAAACAACACCCGGAAATATATATATATATATATATATATATATATATACATATATATATATATATATATATATTCATTTGTTCATACTAGACGATAAAATGAGAAAGAACTTTACATGTATCGAATAAAGTTATTTTAAATTTTCACGTGTAAAGTGTACTATGAAATGAAATTTAATTGAATGAGATGTTTTTTAAGAATAAAATCAAATTAAACGATTGAAATTTGAAGTGGGATTTTATTTCGCTGAAAAAGAATCAAAGAGCCGCATAATAAATTGTAATGAAATGGTATTGAAGTTAGTAGATTCAGAAAATCCTGATTTGTGAAGACGACTTAATAAGTTAATTTTATTTTTTACTTTACCATAGGTTACAATGTCAACCATTTGGATATTGCGCCTCGATTTGCCAGTATACTCATGGGTCTTTCAAATGGCGTTGGCACCATTTCTGGCATGATTTGTCCGGTTGTTACACAATATCTCACTAAAGACGGTGTAAGTAAAATGTGAACGTTGACTTTTTCTTTCAAGTACTGGCTAATTTATGATAAGTTGTAGTCGTTTTTAAAGTTTCAGTTATTGTTTCGTGAATGAATAATATTTTGAAGTCAATATGACAATTGTTACAGAATTAGCCATGCAATTGTTATACTTTTTTCTTTTCTTAGGGTAAAGAAATCTTATAAATGGCAGCAAAACGAATGTTTGTAAAATAAAATGTTGTTACCGTTTGCACTCAATAAGTTTCATGTATATTTTGCAGCATTGTTTCACAATAAATTTAATGAATTACAACGTTAGTTTAGAATCTGGGTTAGATAGTTATCGCTATCAATAGTATCTTCGCCTATAAAATTACTTTTTATAAACTATAGATAATTTTGTAGGTGAAGATTCTCAAAATGATATAGCCACAAATACCACTTCCCTCCAAACAAATTCAGACTCATCCTGCATTCATGATTTACATAAAAGACAATAACTGGCAAAACGGAAATTATTTTATTAATTATCCTAAAACTGTTAAATTATCCCAGTACCATGATTCAGTCATGTATTAAAATTTGTCATTTATATTGAGAATGAACTCAATGTTAAATAATTATTGATTCTGCTGTATTTTGCGAACCGTCACTGTTGCTATTTAGATAGAAAATGTGTGCAAGGCCTTCTCTAATGCTGTACAACAGTTCTATGTATGACCGCCTATTAATTATTATTAAATGAATACGTGATGCCTAAGTAATGTGAGGATATCGATATATTATTGGCAGGCTACTCAAAGAAGAATCTTAGAACAGTTTTAAAATTTTCAATTTCATTCCTTCGTTTCACATACTTATCACTGAAAAACCGGAACATTATTTAATAATATTCATTTTTACTTATCAAATTCTGCAAAATCCAATGAATTCTAAATCAAAAGTTTAAATAATTTCATAAAGTCAGTCAACTGCATAGCAGATTCAAGGGTGCTTAATTTTTCCCATGTTTATAGAATGACCATTGAATGACATATTTTGTTTTACATTGTTAAAAAGACGAGTCAATACTAGAAATATAACTTCCTGTGATTTTATGAACAAAAATTTAAAACTAGTTCGGAACCAACATAAATATTTTGAAGGATATTGCTCCTTCTAGGGCGGTTTTCAATTTTTTTATAAATAATCTCTATCATTCATCCAGGCTTTCTGAATGATAAATTTCCGGTGAGTTTAATTTCAAGACAAAATTTGAAATTTCCAGGTTAACATCGTAGCCTTAAATTACCTAATTTATGGTATTCGATCAGCTATACGCACATACATCACGACAGCTTTCATAAAATGGTAAGATTCGAAAGAAATTTAAAATTATTGGGCATCTAACGTTCTATTAAGTATACAGTAGAAAATAATTTTTGCCATGTAACGTTATTTATCCGGATGAAATTGCTTTTCTGTACCATTTATATTTAAGTTAAATTAATAATGCGGGTATAGTCGGTCGAATTAAGAAGAGAACAACCAAATTTATTTTAGTAGCTTTTTGAAGATAATAACATTGACGGCAATTAACATTTTTTGTAATTTTTTGAATTATGAGAGCAATAGCATATGCTAAGCTATCGTGCGATGTATGTGTGCGTGTATAAAGCAAAACGTTATTTACCACTTTAGCCATAAAATTCCCAGGTATGACATTTCTAAGATGCGCGCTAAACAACTGATGCTCACGGGGAACTACCCGATTGAAAGGTGTAGAAATTCTGTTTTAAAGAATAACGCACTCATTTGCCTCGATGTGTTCGGTTATAAAATAGCCTATATAAAAAATATCTCTTCATCAAATTATCAACTAGCAAGTAATGAACTATTCTTTAAATCAAGTTTGCGAGCTTGAACTAAACACCAATCCCATTGTATTTAACCAGTCGTCGAAAAATATAACAAAACTACCACCAGCCGCAACGCATTGACGCGTTTCGACCTTCCCGCGCAATTAATTTTTGTTTAAATACTGAACTAGATTTGTATAATGATTAAAACCGCCTTTGCAAAAGTATAAATCCGTTTCTTTAATCCAGTTGTGTTCTCTTCGTTTCGGCTTTATTCATCTTAATAAGGTAAGAGCAAGAGAAAGCATAGGGATAGTAAGGAAATTTCGGCAATTTGCTATATAATTTTCATATATGCTTCAAACTAAATTTGCTTTTGTTGCAGCGCAAAGAATCTTGGGCGATAGTCTTTTTGATTGCCAGCCTCATACATTTTGTTGGTGTCACGTTCTATGGCATTTTTGCATCTGGCGAAAAACAACCCTGGGCTGAGGTCTCAGAAGAAGCAATGAGCACAACTACTGGACATTCTTCAGCTGGTGGTGTCGTATCCCCCATTCCTAGTTATGGACATGTGCAAAATGTTGCAGGTGGCTGGCAACCTGATCAAGAGCCTCCGGCTGAAGTAACCTCCGGGCAATACGGCTATGACGACGGAGAGTTTGCCAGCCAGACGCAACAGCAGCAACAGCAGCAACATCTGCAGTCAACTGGTTATTGTGAGTCAACAGTGTTTATAAAATGAAAGAAAATAATGCAATGCCCAACGAGAAGAGCAGAGCAGGCTGAACCCATTTAATTTTATTTACAATTAAAATTATTTTTTAGGTAGTATTATCGAAGTAGTTCAACTAATGCTCCAAAAAACGACATTTTGTGCCACATTTTGGCGCTTTATTTAAATTTGTGAAAATATTTCATTCCCGCTGTGTGCACTTTAGTATTTTTACTTATTTAACAGGTATTTACTTTCACATGAATATGCATATTCATTTGTATCCCCTGAAAAATTTATTTAGCGATTACTTACGATTAGTTTATCTTTTCAGATATTTAAATATTCTTTTGAAATGCGAGCTTTAATAAAATTCATTGTACCCTTCCTGTGTGCAAAAAAAAGAAATTTTATCAGATACAAGAAACATTTCTTTCGCATAATCTCCTCAAATATCTACTAACTGTATATTGAACATTAATATTAATCAAAATATATTCTCAATTCAATTAATTGTCTTGGATAGCCATTGGACATTTAATCGTTAATTGCTTTATTATATTCATTTTCCTTTGAATCTTGACTATCCAACCTGTCAATTCTTGAAAAGCAACTACGAACTGTTGATATCTTATATTGAAATTGCACAAAAATTCTGTAATGTAATTTCTGTGCAGACCATGTTGGTTTATGGTAAATTGTTTTGTTTAATTTACCATTAGTTTCTTTCTTTAATAGTACATCTAGGAAAGGCAGACAGTCATCTTTCTCGTTCTCTGACGTGAAGCCGATATTTTTATGTGCTGATTTGAAACTTTGAAGCAATGTTCGTGATTGCGACCTGTTCTTAAGTACAAGAAATATATCATCCACGTACTGTGTATATTGAGCACATTTACTTATGTCACTCTTTAATGATGTATTTTCTATGTGCCCTAGAAAAATCTTAGCCAACATTGGAGATAAGGGGCTTCCCATTGCGACACCATCTGTCTGTTTGTAGATGCTTCCATTAAAACGAAATCGTACGTCTTTCGTGCATAATAAGATAAGCTTGCGTAGAGTGTGACCTGGCACCGGCGATGGTAATATGTTGTGTTCTACCGCTTTGACTATAATGTCAATGGTTTCATCAATTAGAACATTTGTAAACAAAGACGTAACATCAAAAGATACCATAATCTTGTTTTTAACATTTATGTCTTGAATTTTTTTTACAAACTCAAACGAATCGGCAACCGAATAATTACCTAGTAGTTTACGTAATGGTTCAAGTAAACGAAATAGCCATTTAGCTAGTGAATGAAACGGAGACTTTACCATTAATAAAATTGGCCTTATAGGTCAACCTGTTTTTGTGTGTTTTTGATAATCCGTACATTTTTGGTAAAGATGATCCAACTGGCCTTAGCTTCTGTGCAGTGGCCTCATCAACAAAACCGGCATCTCTCAAAATCTTAATTTTATTTATTACTTTGCGCTCCACCTTGTCTATTTCATCTGATTTATCGCCTAGTCGTGTGAATTTTCTATTGTCCTTTAACAAGGGTTCCATCTTTTGTATGTAGTCAGATTTGTCCATTATAACTACGCTCTTGCCTTTATCAGCGGGTAATATTTTGATGTCTGCATTTCTGCTGATACCTCTAAGCGCATTTAGATTTTGCTTTGTCAATGCATGCTGTTCTGCGCATTTAGACGATTTCAAATGTGAAGCCTGATCAACTAATGTAGCCTTGAACCAAATTTTATAATCAATACTGGTGGGTTCCAAGTCAGCTGTTTGTTCAAATAGCAATTCCAAAGCTGCCTCAAAATAAACCGCATTTATTAGAAGGATGTATTCCATAATTTCGGCCCATCGGTAGTGCCTCCATTGTTAGCTGATCGATTGGCACTTTTGATAAGTTAAGCACACGCTTATCAAGATCGGTCGATAATAAATCACACAAAACTCCAGGTTTTATATCTTTTTCAAATTTATTCAAAATTCTTGCTTTATCTTTCCTCATAACTGCCGGTAAAAGCATCAGAAATTTCATTCTTGCAAAAAAGACTCAGTTCATCTAATACATAAGATACACACCCGATACTTGCCTGTAGCACTGCTTCATCGTCCTTCAACTGCTCAATTTTGGAATATGCCAACCTTGTAAGATTTCTTCTGTTGACTCGTAGTTTGGACTTTCGTAAACCGCGCAACAAATCACCTGCGAACCATAATTGTCTAATACACTGACAATAATGTTCTTTCCACAATAACGTTCTTTGCGCTCTAAACTTTAACGTCACTAGTTCATCTCGTTTTCTAAAAGATTCTTTTGAAATGCGTGCTTTAATAAAATTCATTGTACCCTTCCTGTGTGCAAAAACAAAAATAAATTTTATCAGATACAAGAAGTATTTCTTTCGCATAATCTCCTCAAATATCTACAAATGAACATATCTTTATATATAAATTGGAAAGCAAAACAAGATGGAAATATGTAAACATTGAGAGAGTGCGAAAAAGGGAATCCAATCAATTGCGTGCGTCACATCCAGTTCAAGCTCAATGCCTGCACGTGCTTTTTCTGCTTGCATAAATCCGGCTGCAATTTGTTAATTCAAAGTTTCAACAAAGCATATAAGAATATCGGCTTCACTTCAGAGCACGAGAAAGATGATTGTCTGCCTTTCCTAGATTTACTATTAAAGAAAGAAACTAATGGTAATGTAAACAGAACAATTTACCATAAGCCAACATGGTCTGCACAGAATTTGCATTACAGCAGTTTTGTGCCATTTCAATATAAATTAACAACAGTTAGTGGTAGCTTTTCAAGAATTGACAGGTTGGTTAGTCAAGATTCTAAAGAAAATGAATATAATAAAGCAATTAATTGAATCAATTATTAAAAGAGGAATTAAACAGAAACACACGTATTACAAGCCAGAAAAGAAAAAGTCTACCTAAACATCCCATTTAAGGGGGATGCAGTTTCCCAAATGGCACAAAAGAAAGTTGAAGCAGCATTAACACGCACATTTAATACAGCTAAACTACGAGTGTTATTTAGGGTAACACACTTGCCTTTACCAGCAATCAAAGAGAAACAGCCGTTAATGTCGATATCAAATATTATTTACCAATATACATGCGCAAGTTGTCGATCAACTTACGTAGGCCGATCGACCAGACGGTTAATTACTCGAATGAGAGAACATTGTAACTTAAACGCCTGTTTTAAATCAAATGGTGAATACACGTCTGCTATTGCGCAACACATCATCGAAACATCGCACGTATGTTCTCCAGATGTAGCATTCAAAGTAATTACTAAATGCAAAAACAAAAGGGAGCTAGCCACATACGAAGCCTTATGGATAAACAAATTGCAGCCGGATTTATGTAAGCAGAAGAAGCACGTACAAGCATTGAGCTTGAACTGGATGTGACGCACGCAATTGATTGGCTTCCGTTGTTCACACACTCTCTCTCTCTAGGTTCACATATTTCTATCTTCTTTTGCTTTCCAATTTATATATAAAGATATGTCCATTAGTAGATATTTGAGGAGATTTTGTGAAGGAAATGTTTCTTGTATCTGATAAAATTTCTTTTTGTTTTTGCATACAGGAAGGGTACAATGCATTTAAATATTCTCTAATTTTTGAGCTCGCAATTTAAATATAATGTCTATGCTTGTTAAAAACCCAATATATTCAAGTGTTTCCTAGTAAAGTAAATTGATTTTGTTACTTTGATACCTCGTCGCACCACTTCTTATTGAATTATAATTTATTTCAATTTTATTTGCGTTATCGAATGCTAACTATTTTAAGTACATGATTGTAAATAAAATTTTCTAGCAATAATTGTGCAAATCGCTGTAATCTGAATCGACTGTGTACGTGTCTTGTATTAATAATATCTGCACTTATGTGCATATGGACAAATTAGTATAAATAGCTGGAACTTTGGGACGGAAACTGCACCCTCAGCGATCCAACTGTAGTTATGATCAACCAAGAAAGCATAATTAGTGAATAATTTAATATTTCATGCAATGTAACATCAACTTATAGGAAATTGATTGCATGAACAAATTCTCTATGGATTAAATCTCGATTGTGGTTAATCTGAATACAACTGATTAGTTCCTTATAATAACAAAATAGACTTCATTGATAAATTTCACTTACTGTATTTCTCAATGTTTAGTTTATACAGATAAAATATACATAGACATGTGTATATATTGAATGAAGCAGGTCAGGATTTCCTCATATATGATTTTTGTACAAATTAAAGCGTTGAATTAAATTAATTTAATTAATTAATCTACCATAACCATTTCGTTTTAATTGGGCAACTTTTCGTAGTTGATAGAATTGCCGTGAAAAATATTCGAATTCGGAAGAATTTGTTTCAGTGTCTTACAACTCTTCACATATACCATCAAAACCGCGCATTTCATGTAATTTGCGTTTATATACAAAATTATATTTCGTATTTTCTTCAGTATCTCTTTCGAGCATAGAATAGAATAGAA
>JAQBSW010000277.1:0-32500 GCA_029291075.1 Eudiplozoon nipponicum
GTTGGCTGTTATGTGTTCGAATGTTTTCCCCCGACTGTCATCTTTCGCTTCGCTTTGTTCCTCAATTTTGCTCTGTCCCCTTGATATCAGCGCAGAGTGTGCGGGTTGTAGATTTGAATGCTCACATTTTTTTGAAATTTTTGTCGCTGTTAACAACTGTTTGTGGTAACGCATGTGCAGCTGATATTTTTTCTTCATCAGTTTGTTGCCAATTCGATCGAATGTTTGTTGAATCTGGTCTATTGGGTGTTTTGACTTTCCTGAATGCTAGTAAATTAAACGAACATTGGTTTCGCGGGCGGTGTAGTAATTTTTATCACCACCCGCGCAACCAATGTTCGTTTAATTATATAAATGTTCATTTCAATACCACTTCCCCATGTAATGTGGTGTCTGTTCAGTAATGACAGATTGGGGATGGTTAGTTGAAACTTTGGGTCTAAATGGATGCCATATGAGCTCCACCTAAAGGAAAAATTGACTAACCAAGTTACATTAGTTAGTATATAACCGAAAATTGTGTGTAGTGTAGTGTGCGGCAGGATGGCTCAGTGGTTAGAGCACCAGATTCCGAAGCAGACGTGCCCAGGTTCGTATCATGTCCGCGGCAAATTCTGGTCAGTACATGATGAGTTCCCAATAAGGACGAAATCAGTCTAGTCGACGAATTTCCGTTTCTACGATAAACAATTCTTAGTTTATACCGACGTATGTAAGTAATTACTGAGTCAGGTGCTAGTAAATTGTTCTTCGGTTTGCTGATTCGTGGCCTGTCGATGATGTTAATTTGGAAATTTTGAAATGTTAGACGAAAGAGAGAGTATATGGTTAAAAATATATATATAATAGATGAATTCCTTGGAAGTGAAAAGCATTTAATAAAAAAATGGATAAAAGGCCGGTTTTATTTCTCGGGAAAAATTTTCAGAAAATTTCAAATCCCTTCAATGCGCTTGAAATAGATTATTGTATATATATATATATATATATATATATATATATATATATATATATATATATATAGTTCATTTTATTGCTGCGAACGGATACAGAGCCTGCTTAAATTTGCTTTGTGCCCGTGACTCTATCCAATGCGCTACTCTGGATGTTGCTTAAAAAAAATGATAAAGGATAAACCTGGTCTACTCGATGTATTGCCTTTACTACCTGATGCTAAATCGAGTTTCTCCTGGCAATACACATATAACAACTATTCTAAAATTAGACTTCAAATGTACATATATGCTCATGGACAACGTGAAACGCAAGACACCACACGAAGGCAATACATTCATTCACGCAATGCCCAAAAAAGTGTAAGCCTGATCAAATCTCGAGCCATCAATAAATCAATAACCAATTGTCAATTATTAGATTTTAATGCAAAATTGTTGACCCCCTACAGGCAAACAGAAACGCCCACAGTCATACACCCATTCGCAATCACGAATATACACGCAAGTAAATACCAAAAATCGTATGACTGCTGCAAACAAATCCAAGTTAAACTAATTAACAGTCTAATTGACATTCACGTAATCGAATGAAAACTCAGAATGGGCGTAAGTGAAAGATTGTAACATGGTGCAATGTTATCCCAACCTATTTGGCCATTATCCACACTAAACTTATTAGTGATATTCTTTTCATGAATGAACATTCTGTCTAATAAATATAATAATATTATAAATCTTTTAATGCAGTTTTCCATTGAAATAAAACGCATATAGCTAATAAGCCTAGCATTCCCTTCACCGTCCTTAATTGTTTGAGCTGTGTTGTCTCCACCTACATCATCCTTATCTCCGCAGTCAAGGTGTTCATTTGTGCAGTCAATCCTCTTACTAAGTTTTCCAATCCGTCAGAAGCCATCTTGTTCATCTTCACAGAAATGCTGTATTTTTTTTATTAATTATATATATTTAGTAAACCAGAAATACAAATATGTATTAGTTTATGTTCGCTTCTGCGGCTCGAAGTCTGCTTCCATCATTTTGCTGCCAGCTTGATCACAAAACGTGCGCTTCTGCGAGGACATTCTGTTGAATCCATGCCAGCCCTAGATAGGATCTTTGGTGCGCACTAGTTCACAGAGGCGGCTATTACTACAGGCTGATCCATTTCGCAATGAATAAGAAACTCTAGTACGATTCACAGTGGTGTAATGTATAGAATGAGTTTTTTTTAATCTTTCGTTACTAGGTTGTGAAAATTTAATGTTAATAGCACAACCAGATCCTAATCGCTGATTGGTTAAAAAACATAAGTCATTCTGCTGTATTGTTTAACTTTGAGACAAGCAATACAAAAAAGGCTACAGTTAGAGCTTAGACTATTAGTCGAGAATTACCTGGACGAAGTGAGTGATTTGGGCTTTTAATGATTCAGTGGATTGCATGACAAACCAGTCGATCGTGATGAAACAATGATAGAAAAATCTATTATTTTAATTTGTTTAACTAAAAGGGCATGCATTATACTGGCAAAATGCTATTTATTTCTAATGATAAATAAATATTACAACAAATCGGAATACGACAATTGGGGAAATGCGCACTAAAGTAAAGGAAATAGCCCCCATTAAAGCTCATTTAGGCGAAACATGTATTTTGAACACTGGCGGAGTTAATTTAATGGGCTCTAATCACGTGGATTGTATTGGCTTATTAGTTTGGTCAACTTCAAAACATGTTCTAAGGTCGAATTCAGGATGAGGCGCTTTACACTTCTAAATATTTCATACACCTTTCGCATAATCTATTTTAATGTCGCCTAGAAAAGCTTCACTTATCACACTCCTTATAATTACTTTCAAACCACGTTTAAACAAACAGTGAACGAAAGGGAGCATTGCACAGGGAAAATTGAAACAGATTTAACCATTGATTTACATTAATTTGTTTCAGGTCCCTTACAAGTACGACGCGCGGAAATGTGCTACGCTACAGACAAACAGATTTGTACGAGTACATCGAATGGAAACCAACCTAGTCATAGCTACTTAAACATCTTTTCTGGTGAAAGTTCAATTTGTAAACGGTCTTTGTGCGTATGCTAAATGTTACAATTAGCAATAATCCAGACTTGCTCGTAAGCCAGACATGCAATTTATCGCACTGTTAAGAGATGCTTAACCAAGGTCTGCATTTTGAAGCGAATTGTACTTCAATTTGCCTTGAATAGAATATTTAAACAGGTTAAAACGACTGAACGTGCACTTCATTTTGCGTTTCATATAGTCAGTTTAAATTTTGCCAATGTAAAATAAATTGATTGGATTAAACAGTTTAATGTACATGTTTTCAAAACTAAATATCGAGTAGTTTCAACTTGAGGCTCGCTTTAAACGCATTCGTCATGTAGACAGGAAAGATTTCATCAAAGGACCGGGCAGACATATTCATAGAGAGGAAAGAATAAGTAAAAAAAGCTTGGCTCACTAATACATGTGACAAGTTAAAAACTGCCCTCAAGCAGACCTTTACGCTAAAAGATAATGTTTGTGACTGCATAGTTAAACAAAATGAAAGGCAAATTACCTTGGTTGATTCCGAATACGACATGATTGTGTAATAGCAGTATTCACTTAATAGGTTCCACTTTGTAGCACATTTTCG
The DNA here is from genome assembly GCA_029291075.1 of Eudiplozoon nipponicum. NCBI lineage: Eukaryota > Metazoa > Platyhelminthes > Monogenea > Mazocraeidea > Diplozoidae > Eudiplozoon > Eudiplozoon nipponicum. The sequence continues at coordinate 3,618 of JAQBSW010000277.1, forward strand.
CGAAATAGATAAAAAAAATTATGACCTGTCAACTGAAATGGGCACATTTACGGCAAAATGAGCCACTATTGGCTTTCCAGTACCCTCATGCCACTCCGAAATATTGAGATTTGTGAAATAGATATTAAGTTCCACTCACTGATCTAGAGGTTTTTCAATTTTCTATTATTGGAATAGTTTGATTAATCTCTATTTGTTGTATGGTAATGAATTGGTATACAGCACGAAATATATAATAATAAAATCAAAAGATTTTAATCTTTATTTCCTGAATTCTTGTTCGTGCTTTCTTATATGTATCTTATTGGCATGATCGATAATAAACAAACACTCCTAAATTTTGTCACTTTGAACTTTCCTGTAGTTTAGTTTATTTATTATAAAACGAGTTCTTTTTAAACAAGCTTACGCTACGACTAGTTTGTGTTTACCAGTAAAAGAAAGCCAATTGTTTATTGTAGAATAAATACCAGTTTCAATCTGCATATAATTTTCATTGTAGACCTTGCTTTTTAGTTAGGATTCACACACAAAAATGCCAGTTTTAATTCAAATATAAAGTAAACAATGCATTTATTTACCTGGAAGTGAATTTAATTAATCGGAATATGTATCTTAATTTAATCTATATGGCAATACGATAATGATTTAATTTACTGATAAAGTAACTGAATTTATGTATTTACTTTTCTGTAGTCCATATAATTATATAAATATTAATTTTTTTGAAATCATTGTTTATTTAATTGATTTTCGGTCAACAGCCAAGTGTTTCGCTGCTCTTATGCGTGTGTTCCTGCGCTACTTGTTGAAATATTAGCAGGAACACCTGCTTGTGCATAATTGCAGTCTCCAAGAGGTTGTAAATTTAGACTGAACAGAAACACTACAACTGGGGCATATTTGAATGTGAACGCTTTTTGCTATCACGGTAAGACTGCGTTCTCCACCCGTCAATTATGCCATGTGGTGTTTGATTTCGCGTTTTTCACCTCTTCGTGCCTTTCGTAAAATCTGGTTGAAATGCAATTTCTGTCAATTACTTTGCTCTGTAAGGAATGAAATGTACTGATTGTAAACTGTGCAACATAGCATGAATCGATGAAATGATAAGTGAAAGGTTTATACGACTAAATTGCACATAATTGTGGTGAATATGTTTAAAATAACTGAAGTCAATTAAGAAGGCAAATAATGTGAAACAAGGTGGTTAAATAAAGCATTCATGAAATTACTCAACATATTGGGTCCGCAATAGTGAGCTTTGTGCCTTAATCATTTCACAGGAAACGCTCAATCACATTTTAAGCATGGAGTATATTCTTTCGAATATAAAAATCAACATCATTCTAAGGTCTAAGAAAGAGATTTTTGTTTGAAACACCTCGATTTCAGTCAAATTCCTGGCACCTGTGTATTATTGGTGTTGAACTGTATATTTGCACATTTTGATTCACTTCTTTGGTGGCACAGAACATTGTCGTCTAGTCTAATTTTAGTATCACAAATTTTACGCCTTTTTCGTTTCAACATTTTGCAAAGTAATCTAGAGCTAATTTAATTTCAGCCTCGACCGTTTTTAACGAAACATTTAAAGAAAATAAATACTCCAGGTGTAGGAAAAATGTTCTAACTTACCTAAACGAGACGTTGAAATTTTGATGTCGACCATTCCTGTGCATTATTGACGCGAGATGAAAAATTCTAAAATGACCGTCAGTCATGTGTACTGACGCGTCTTCTTTTTCTATGCTCATCATCAGAACAGCGCGTAAACTTCTTGATGACACAACGTTTTTAGAGCAAAATGTAACCGTACTCAAAATTTTGATAATTTGTGCATGCGAAGTTTCCGGTAGGTATTATATAAATAAGCACAAGTTGTAAACTTTTGTCACTGCTAATTATAAACGGAAGCCGACTATATTGTTGAGATGCATTGGTTTGACTATAGCCACCAAATTATTCTACTACAGGTACCAGTTGGCGTCGACGAGCTTTTGACACACTTATTGGCTTCTCTTCAACATTCCAACATGTGGCGTTTATTATCAATCATTGAGCTAAAACTTATCGTTTTTCAATAACAATTAAAGGGGAATTTAGCGTTTAAGAAGTCTAGGGTTGTCAGTACGGATAAATTTACAGAGAAAATAATAAGTTATTTAGATCGGGATGGTTTTTACAAGATTTATCAAATAGAAATCTGTAATATCTTTCTATTGGGAGGTTTGCGTTTATTCACGAAAACATAGCAATCACAAGCACATTTTGTTAAATTTTAGTTTCTATGGACTGTCTAAGTTGATGGTTCAACTGTCCATGTTTGCTGCGGAGTCTGAATCATCGAAAACATGAGCTAAGTTATGGAAAATCAATCACATTGATCAAATTTAGCACGCCGTACATTATGGCCGCACGTGCGTTAATTGGTTGGCGAGTTTTAAACGGCATATTATATTTTTATTATCGTTAAAATTCGCACCATCCATCCTTTGTACAATTTTTTCAAATGCGTCTTTAATGGAATGCTCTTTTGGCGTCCTCAATTCTCTCTGATCAATCTTTTTAGCTTGTTAGTATTTCTATTTTTCTTCATAGTAAATAGCATAGCTCATTTTATTGATATAGTTCTTTGTATGTATAAGGACAAAAAGGAAGCATTTAATTGGTGTCTGTGGCATCTAAATCATTTTATGCATTTTGCGTGCTCTCTTTTTATGAAATTGAACAGTTTGTGCATTAATCCAAAAAAGATCTTGACCAAAATTGCATATTTTAAGTGAACCGCGAAAGTCGTCTTTTCCCTTCATTACTCGGGCAATGTTCTCCTATAAGCACTCCTGTGTGGCTTGTGTTCTATAGAAATGCAGAATAATGGCTGAATTAAATATCATACATGGTATCAGATGCCTCGGAACGCCACTGCATAGTCCAGTAATTTATGCCGTTATTTCCCCTAAATCCAGATACGGTGAAATCTGTTTGGGGAAACGTGTTTTACGTGGTGGAATGCACTTCTTAAAATGCATCGCAGAATCCGTGAAACTTGGCCGGTACGAGTTTGCGCACGTGAAAAAATTAAATGTAAAGACGGCTAACAAAGTATGCATTTGAAACACAAAATGTGCTACTTGACAATACGGAAAAAGATTTTATGATTTTAAGTATTCACCAATACAATTAAAGCATGTGAGCTTACATAATTTAAGGTTGCCAATTATCGCATCCATATATAGTTGCTGTCGAAAGAGTAAACAAGACATGGCCGAAAGTCGTATTCCACAATGAACATGCTTTCAATGCATTTCCGAAGAACCGTAACTGTTAATTTTAAATATACGAAATAAATTCCTCGCGAAACACAATAAAAATAATTATTATTTGGAACCAAAATTTTGCAAATAAACGAATGACGAGCAACAGAAATCAGACAAAAAGAATCCGCCCCGGCGAGCGAATTTTTTGACGCTCAGAAAGGAACGTCAGAGAAAGATAAATTCTACACCCTTCACAGAAGCTATCCAACGTGTCACATGTAAGCATGTTCAAGTAAACAGATCTATTCAAATTAACAAGAGAAAATCACGCAGAAGATATTACAAATTCAAGAAGGAACAATATAATTTGATTTTAGATGTTACATGGAGTGTGGATTATTTTCTTATGAAACGCTGTCGGATAATGCTGAACGTTAAGAACCGCGTGGCCTTTCAGATGCTCAGCTATGAACAGTAGATCTAGCTGGGACTGTCGGAATTTCACGCAAAGAAAGTGTTTCGGTTCAGGTAGAAATATAATCTAACAAGTTGTTCTTCATGATTATGTGTGCATAATCTCAGCTTTCGAATGATGTATTAAGCCCGGTTAGTTCAGATGTTGACAGGTACGAATAATTAACTATGAACTCTTCTGTATTACCAATTACTTTTAAAATGGAATTGGACACCTAATTCACTATTTCAAGTATATTGTTTAGTCGGTAAAGAATTCTCTAGCACAACCGTGCTCTAAAGTTTGAATCGTGACTTTTATTATTCACAACTAATATTATTAATTGAATACGTCAAATGCATCACAAGTTAACATTGGCCGCAGTCAAACATGGTATGACATGATTAAACAAAAATTGATTGCGTGGGTGGTGGTAACAATTCTTTACGTCAAGTTTGCGAGCTTGAAGTAAACACCAATCACATTGTATTTGACCAGTCCTCGAGCAACATAACAAAACGGTAGTTTTGTAAGTGCGTGCGACTGGCGGTATTTTTGCTCTGTTGTTGGACGACTGGTTAAATACAATGGGATTGGTGTTTACTTCAAGCTCGCAAACTTGACTTAAAGAATAGTATGAAAACGTAGTTAATTTATTGGTATTTTGCAAAATTTCGCACATTAACATAAATTGCGATTTATTCAATGCATATTCGATTGATATGTTTTGCTTTGCAGTTTAACATTCTTTAGCGAAATCCAAAATTCTAAGATTAAAATTAAGTAATAAATCACCAACTGAATGGAGAGCGGCATTAAATGGCACGATTCACTTGCGTACTGATGGCATTACTTGTTGGAATCAAATAAGCTCACATTGCCAGCAGATCTGGTTGTAAGGATGTCGTTTAGCCACCAGTTCAATACAATTATGCATAAGCGTGTTAGGACAATTATTTATCATGCCCCAGCACACGTGAATCTGATCTCAACGAATCAATTTGGCTCCAGTCGATACCTTTACTTGACATGATTTTTGTTCTGTCTTCGTCGTAAATAAATACAACAAATACCCTCTTCGGGAACTCCATTTAGAAGTCACATTTGTATTGTGTTAATATTTTAAAAATTCAACTTAAAAAGGTTATTCGAGTCAGTTGTTCTGTGGTTACGAATAAGTGATAATGCCAAAGAAATGCAAATAAGTCCATTTATATTTAATTGAAAGCCTTTAGGATTTGAAAAACACAAAACTCGTTTTTCATAACATACTTTTCCTTACGGTATGCAAAACAGTTCATGAATAATTGAAGCACGTCTAAGCATATAGTATGCTTATCTACAGTGATAAATATACTTACATATAATGGGGAAACACATGTATTAATAAAGAGTATGCTCATTGTATATAATGGAATACACAACTGCAAATTTCAATCTTTCGGTCATATACATTCTGGAGTTTCATGTGATTAAGCGGATTAGAACTGGTTTAATTTTCTGTGTTACTTCTATTTCTTGTTGGTGCGTAACTACGTGTTAATATGTGAGTGGGTGTGTGTATATGTGCGTGTTTACGGGCCATTCCTATTATAATGCAATGTGACCTTTGAGATTTGGCCATTCGTGCATTAATGGAGTCAATTTAAACTAAGAATTGCATAGTGTAGAAAAGGCAATTCATCCAGTAGACTGGTTTCGTCCTTATCGGAAACTCATCACATACAAGCCTTGATTAAAAAGAATTGTTATCATCGCCCGGGCAACCAATGTTCGTTGAATTATATAAATGCTCATTTCAATACCACTTCTTCGTCTAGTGTGGTGTCTGTTCAGTAATGACAGATTGAGGATGGATAGGTGGAAAATTAGGTTTAAGGTGATGCCATATGAGTTCCACCTAAGAAGAGAAAAAAGACTAACCGAGTTACAATTGTTGGTATATGACTGATAATTGTGTGTAGTGTGCGGCAGAGTGGCTCAGTGGTTAGAGCACCAAACTCCGAAGCAGACGTGCCCAGGTTCGAGCCCTGTCCTCTGCAAATTCTGGCCAGTACGTGATGAGATCCCAACCAGGACGAAACCGGTCTACTGGATGAATTGCCTTTTCTACACAATGCAATTCTTGGTTGAGTCTGACAAATTTATGTACATAACGGGTCATTTCTTTGCATCAAGATCGTAACATTGAGGGTAGTATTAGTAATTAGTGGTAGTAAGTTTTGATTAGGCTTTTGCTCTGTACTCTATTGCGTATACGAATATCATTTCACCGTATGCTATCTTTCGTATCACACTTTTGATGAGTTTTATTTTTTCCACATAGTTAGAGCGCAGGATGAGCCGATTGCAGTGTAGACAATTCATATTGTGGTGAAATTCAGGTCACTTTAAATTATGACAATGATGGCGTTTGAGCAACAATTCTTACTTCTGTTTGTTGCCAATCCGACACAGTGGCTGATGGCGTTTGTCCCACGGGGGCAAGACATCTACTCGCAGTTTGTGTGATTCGTGGCCACTCGAGCACAATATCATTTTGGTAGAATTTCTTAATGTCAGGCTGGTTGGATTTTTAATAAAAAGGATTTTGTATATGCATAATACGTTTTCGGATTAATATCTCTGTCTAGTGCTGAGAAATTCGTTGAATGGGTTTGGTGCAGCTTTTAAACTATACGCTCCAAAGGAGCCAATAACTTTTTAATCAATTTCCATGCGTCCACTACACGGGTTACAGGACAAACATAAAAAATTGTAGACGATAAAGGATCTGGAGAGAACTAATAATTGGTATTTGGCATCGAACCTCATGGCTCTCTGTGCGCTGAACTTGTTGTTAACGTATTCCACAAATAAACACGTTTTGGTGTGTTGATTAAAACGTCGTGGGACTATTGAAGCTGGTAGGCCGCCTCGAATTGGTAACCTTAGGAAGATATTTTTGCTGGTATCTGCCGTTGTACAATTGGACGTTGCCAACCGTTAAGATCTAGTCATCGCTCAGGGTAGCTGATTATCAGCAAAAGTTTCCTCATGAAGCAAAGCTGGTGGTCCATCTTGTGGTCAAAGTAGGTCGTCTTGATTCGATCTGCTAGGTTGCTAATTAGATTTCTTACGTGAGACTATGTTGTACTACTGGTATATTGGGTACACTGCTCGATGAAAGTGGACGGTCTATGCTCTTCCATTTTTAAAGCACAATTTTAGTTACGGTTGAGTTGGAGATCGTAGAAGTAAAAAGTGTAGTCTTTTTTTCCTCCCCGAGGGAGAATTTTATGCCCGGATTGACTCCATTGGCTTATTTGAGGATTTCAGCTTGGTCTGCTGCGTCAGTCAACACACTTCTAGTCATCTCTCGAAGTTGTGTATGCAATTACGGCTTTGTACGACTTATACTGCCGGCTGCTAGTTGTAGGTTCTCAGCTTTCATCATCCTTACTTACTCTCCGTTGAGTAAACGACGATACTTGTTTATCCCCAGATTGGCGTACAAAGTAACTTCACTTCAGATGGTCCCAGTTTTATGTGACTAAGCAGTGACTTCCTTTCGTTTACACACTCAGCAAGATTATGCACAGAGGAGGACGCTATTGATGTTGCAATATGGAATCAGACTTAGATTTCTTGTTCATGGTTGTCCGTTTGCTATTGAAGGACAAAATAAGGCCCTTTCACAAACCGATGGACCATTCGTTTTCAGAGACATCGTGATCTTGGATAAAATTCTGTCTAAAAAAGACGAGTTCTATTTCTCGTAGATTCTCTGCCACCATAAACTCGTGAACCCCATCTATCCACAAGGACTGGTGTACTCAAGGGTGTGAGAAACCGCCTTCGCTTGTTATCCAATTAGTGCAAGCACTCACTCCACTTCCAGGCCAGCAGACACATGTCGTTAGTACACTGACAGTATCAGGAATGCAAACCTGACACCACCTAATGTCTGCAACAACAGTGGTACAAACATGGGAGCAAAATATCAATGTGATTGTTTCTTCGCTTAATACACGGGAATACATTTCGCTAGTTTATCCCAATTCCGATCTCTTTCGAATTTTTGATTATGATTCAAAATGTGCTGACATTTTTCTCAGTCGAATAGGATTATAATATATATATATATATATATATATATATATATATATATATATATATATATATATACTCATATATATATATACTTATATATATATACATATATATATATATGTTTATATATATATATGTTTATATATATATATACATATATATATATATATATATATATATTTATATATATATATACATATATATGTTTCTATATATATATATTTATATATATATATATATATATATAGTTACCAGACATGGCGTGAAAGAAGATACGTCACTGTCTCCATGACAGAAAGTGTTGAAACATATTAAATTTAAAGTTTGCATTCATAACCTTTAAATAGGCTTAAATCCCGTAGAAATCATTTAACAAAATTTTATCGGCTTTTATTTAAACTTAAATGACTCGTTCACTTATTCGTGGTAATACCAATTTTCTTAATTATTTTTTCGTATAAAAAACTTCTCATTAACATTATTTATTTCAATCTGGTGTAAACAACTATTCCTAATGACTAAAGCAGCAAAGTACACTAGAATTGAGGCTGAAGTGTAACCTGAAAAACAATAAACCGCGTCATGTCATTAGGACTGATTAATGGACTATTTTTCTCAGAAGAACATAAATGAACTTTCTTCATAGTCAATTTACAGTTTCCACTGAAATATCTACTAATTACTACATTTTGTCAGTGTCATGACATTTGTAGGAATGCCAAGGTTTTAACATATTTTAAAAACCTATTTCAATTTTCATTGTTAATTTTACAGAGAGCAAATTCATGGAAATGTGTTAATTAGTGCAAAAATGTTTCAAGATTTTTTAATTACATAAATTTTCAATTTAATACCACTTCCATAGGTAGCGTAGTGGCTGTTCTATAATGAAAGATTGCAGGTGGCTATATGGAACTTTAGGTCTAAAGAAGGGCCATACAGGCTCCACCTGAACGAAAAATAAAACCAAGCACATAAATTAGTATTTACGTCGAAATTGTGTGAAGTGTGCGGCAGGGTGGCGTAGTGGATAGAATCACAGACGTGAAGAAGTCGTTCCCTGTTTCTAGCCCTGTCCGCGGTCAATATTGGGCAATATTGGCCGGTCTCCTGGATGAATTGCCTTTTCCACACTATGCAATACTTAATTTCTTCTGACAAATGTAGGTACATGATGGGTCAGCTGTTTACAACTATCTCACAACTTTTGATTTAAGAAAAACATTGATCTTTAAGTTACTCATAGACATAACATTTCCTTCTTATTATAACTGAAACTTTCAATTTGTGTAGAAGTATCTTGATGTCTCAGATCAAAAGAAGTTAACAGTGCAGTATGTTGAATTTTTTTCTGGTTTAATTTTTACGAGAGTTATTACTTATTTTTAGGAAGCTCCCGATCATTTCTGTATGAATGGATCATTCATATCGCCATCCTCGTTCTGTGATTTTAAAAACTTATGATGATCCGCTCAAAAGAATGTTCAGCTGTTTTGCGGTATGCTTTTCTTCTAAACAGCAGAAATCTGGTTCTGAAATAATTTTTTCCTAAATTAGTTATCTCTCAAAAGAATAATTCTGATTGCGTTTGCAGAGGTACATTCTTGTTTCGGCTGGCAATTTTAAAGAGAAGCGTAACTGGCTGACACTCAACAACTTTCTATCGCGTTATCATTGAAATATCGATATAAGTTGTATATATTTTTTTAAATTGTTTGCGCGGGTGTTGATAGCATTTATCTAGATCCAATTTGCGAGCATGAGATAAAAACCACTCCCCTTTTATTCAACCTAGCGTAATGTAGCAAAAGTACTGCCAGTCCCACTTACTGACGCGTTTAGATCTTCTATGATGAACAGGAGAGCACGAAGGCTAACTGACCAGCAAGAATGAATCTGTAGCACACACATACAGCATGCGAAGTTAGATGTGCAGCTCTCTCCTCGAGTAGTCTCGCGTACATCACATTTGTCTGTATATATCAATATAATTCGGGTTAGATAGGGATTCCATTTTGTTTATGCATTATATCTTTGACTCTGTGCCCCATTCATAGCAAGTGTGTTTCGTTGCTTAATTTTAAAATATCAAAAACACTTTGCTACTATTTTTGGATAATTTTAATAATATCGACGTGTTAAATTTCGCCCAATCTATGCAATTATATCCTTTTTTCTGATTTACTCTTTCATAATTATTATTTTAAATAAAAGATTTTACATCTACTTTGACAATTTTCAACAAAATATTATTTTAACGTGAGTTAATTTGAACTCACATTAATAGAGACCATACACCAAGTAGACTCTACGACTGCATTAATAGGCAATCGTATTTGAGCTGGCGACGTCAAAAGTCTCAAATTGGTTCAGGAAATGTATAGTGAGTTTGAGGCATATTGCCGGTTTTCGACAGAGAGAATAAAACATATTCATTTATGAAATACCCATTTCATTTATGTTGAATTCGGCATATACTTTTTGGCTTGTATTGACCTACTAATATGAACACCTGATTTATTTAGCCGCCTAACAGACAACCTTGGATTTCCGGTTTTAATTTAGAGGTGCATCCAGAACAGGTTTCCAATTTGTGCATTTTTACGTTTAACGATCATAAAGATATTTATTACCCCACAGGTAGGTCTTTTTTCAGCGTAAATGTAATTATTGATTTTCCACACCGACGTTTACTGTCTGTTTTCGCGTATTTAGAGAGAAGCAATTTTTATCAGCTAATCAATCATATCCCTCATTCAAGTGGTGAAAAAAAAATTGATAGCCAGCTGTCTACAAGGCGTAAAACACTGCCAAACTAAGAAAAAACAAAATTTGGCTTAAATTTATTTTTATCAACCATTTTTATTGCATAAAGAACATCAAGACTAGTAGAAACATTAAAATAATAATCAGCATTTTCGCAACTTTTACTGCTTGCTTTTTTGCTTTGTGGTATTTTAATTTGAGGGCAAAAATCGAAAAACAAATGTAAACTTTTGTCAAAAGCTTTCTATTGTCTCCGTTTTTGTCTTCTAAAGTTAACTTCATGTCAGAATATTATCTTGAAGCTTTCTTTCTTATTAAAAAATTCTCACCCGACTTAAACTGGTAGATATTTGACGAACATTTTCTTCATTTGGGAATGAAAAAGTAATTGAAAAAAACTGTGATTTCTTAGTTAAACCTAAACTATGTACACATCACGATTAGATATACAATGAAACATGGGTAAACCCGTTAATCAAACACTTTTACAAGTAGAAATTTTTAAAAAATGCGCATAATGCGCGCGCAAAATGTGTGGTGGAATATTTCTGGTTATCGAACAATAGGATGATCCTGGATTGAAGAAACACTTCTTCGAATATCTTCGTTCTCGTGTACTTATTTTTTGCCTTCTTGAAAGTTGTCGTAGCAAAATTAACATCGGTGCATTGTTTCTGCGTGTTCATTTGGCGTAACAGAATGTGAGAACCAACAATAGACGAATTTATCAAAGCCGCGTTTTCGAAATGTCCACTTATTTTATTGACACAGCTGTACTCGGGTGTAGGCCTCATCGTTTCTTCGTTTCGTTTTAACTGCTTTGATTGAGGTTACCACTGGAGGCAATATCGCCACTGTCTTTTTGGCATAACCTTCAATTCGCCTAATGACTTTGCTGTAAGTAGACGTTGGCTACAACGAAACAACGGTTTATTTGGCGTCTCGTAACTATGAAACTCCAAGTGACAATGTTTCTGCTTCCGCATTATCATAATTTTTATGTAGGATGGTGACTGCTTTGAACGTGGGTGTGAAATGTTTTATTTCTCAATTTTTTTATTTTCCTTACTTTATTTGATATATTCCCTCTTATTCATGTTTTTTATCATTATTTACAGATTTTTGTCTACTTATCTAATAGTTCAGTAACAGATTTGTGCTCTGATGCAAGTTTGACCTTAATTGTCATAAGCGAACTTTCGTCCTGAACGTAGAGGATTGAATTTTATCTTAGAATGACGAAAATTGGATAGGACTTTTTGTGTGTTCTCTGTATAATTCATGTAAATAATAATACAAATTTATTTCTTAAATCCAATTACCAATGAAAAATTTTAAATACTAACAAGAGCAATACAAGACTCTGTTAATCAACTAAAAACATGTAATCATTATTTTGTTTATTACATATGTGATAAAATTTTTAGCGTTGTTAGATATTGTTTGTGACGGAGAACTAATGAATACAAGCAATTGTGTATTAGGTGTTGCGCATCTAGTAACAAATTAGTTCCATTATGACCAGAAGGATAAACCAAAGACAGCACATGCGTTTATACTTTCCGTTCATGTTCTCTTTGGTTTATCCTTCTGGTCATATTTGAACTAATTTGTTACTAGATACGCAACACCTAATACACAATTACAATTTTTAGCGTTGCATTCCTCATGTTGGTAGAAATTTTTTTCATCGTGATTTTAAAGGACGCAAATTGTATTTAGCCTGGCTAACAGTCTTCTCGTATATCAGTTGTACTTTCCCTCATTCTAAGTTGTCATTAATCTCGCATTACTTTGAATTTTCTTCTTAACAATTTGCAGAAACCAAATCAATATCACACTGGGCTGGTATTGTATTCGTATGTAAGCACAGACTAAAATATGCATCTATTGAATCTTTAAAATCTTACAAATTTTGATAAATTTACCTATAAACAAGTATCATATCAACTAAATGAGTAATTATAAAGCCCCGGCAGAAGTTTACACGGATACATCTATATATATATATATATATATATATATATATATATATATATATATATATATATATATGCGTATGTGTGTGTGTAATTGTGCGTGTCTAAAAAATGTCCGATTTCCACTTCCTTTTGTTGTCCGGTAAGTGTCTTATTTAATCCAACTTAATCGATTGGCTTCTCAAAATTGACTGAATAGAATACCTGATTTTCAGTCGAGTTGAGTTTTAGCAAAAATATAATGGCCTTTTATCTCTGTTGAGTAAATCAACTAACTAATATTTTTTTTTAGTCTAATACAAGATTTATTTTACAATTTAAATTATATTTATTTGTAAACAGATGCAATTAAATTCGTCCTATTGCCAATATAAAATTATTATTCTGACATTTAAACAAATAATAAAATCAATGATTGCGTGGGTGGGGTTTTACACAAAAAATTAAAGCCATTATTTTATCGTATTTTATCATACGGAAATAAATTCATTTTCAACTATCAGTCTTCTTTTGTTCATCGACAAAGCGTTTACAGAATAGATTTGCAGACCGGCAGTTTCAGCATCATGACGAGAACGGGCCCAACGCCACATTGCGCGTCGTTATGGCCAATCCCATTAGAAGCGCAATAATAAGTGACACGCAGAAGACCGTGTTGTCAGGTGCACCTGTAGAGAAGCATACCGTGCAGTTTCGAATTAATGAGAATGCAATAAGAGAAATAAGGCCAGGCTATTAACAAACAAATGCTCACATGAATCATGTTTAGTGCGACTGATTAACTGAAATTAAACATCAGTCGCATGAACAGATTTCATCCTGTGCGGCAAAGATATGTTCCACATGTTTTGTTTGGTGTTATGGATTAAATAAAGCCGACCTAGTTAATGCCAGATGAAATGACCAGTTCAAACGATGAAACTGAATTTGATTTTTATGGTGCCTGTAATTTCTATTCGAATTATTTTATTTTATCTCTACCTCCCTGTCTATTTATATGCTTCTTTAGAATGTGTAAGTGATGTTAGTTTGGCTATGTTTTTGGATTGGTTAAATACAATGAGATTGGTGCTTACTTCAAGCTCGCAAATTTGATTTAAATAATTGTTACCACCACCATCGATGATTGTTTAAGTGTTTAATTTATACCTCTTAATGGTTGAAATAGATTCATGTTTAGTTAAAAAGTAATTGAGGAAAACCTGCAACACACATTTTTGTTTCCTTTTGAAGGTTTGATTTCTTCTTCTCCCCTCTCAGATTTTGTTAAATTTGGCGTTTTAAGGCTTTTCTAGGTTATTTTCATGCCTATGTGCAGAAATCTTGTGCACGACTGATTTATAATAGTAAATTTGTTTGTAAACAGGTATGGATGCAACGTTTACGAACAGGTTTTTAAAACATAATTTATTAGATTTTAACTTAATTAATTAAACTAATTCTACTCAAATCATAGATGAAACTTACATACATAGGTGAAACTTTTTATGAGTTCAAGCTTTATTTTCTACATGAAAAAATGTATTTTGTTTAAAGAGAAGACTAAAACTTGTATGGAGGGGTAAATTTAGCATGAAACAGGTATCCACACACTCTCACACACATACACACACACACACATACACTAGTTTGTATGCGGATTCATGCACGATATTCGGTTGTTTACTTATCTGAGGTGCACGAATGTTGTATATGCAAGTGATCCGATGTGACTAGGTCATTTCCGTATTTTTGCTTTATAAACAGCTGTAAATCTGCCAGATTGCGAGTGTAGATTTTACAACAAATGTGTTCAAATTTTGCGACAACGGGATAATCTTTGTGAAGTGAGTTACATTTGACATTCTCTTAAATTCACTTCTTTAGAAATGGGCCAGTCCGGGTTACTTAGCACACTGATCAGCCACTCCAGTTGAACAAAACACAAATTATGAACTGTTCGTTTTCACATAGCTAATCGTTGACACGTACGTTTAATAGGCGTTTGTCGCATAAACAATTATCATTTTGGTATTGGGCACTCAACAAGTCAATGATTTTTTAATTATTCACGTAAAAAATTTGCAAATAATGCTCCCCTTTAAAACGATAAACTAAAATACATCGCATTCTGTTTTGGTACTTTGTAATTCATTAATAATGACCCACTAACGCACATACATTCGCAAAGTTACTCGCAATAACCCACCAACAAGAAATAGAATTGAAAATCGAACTGGTTCACTCAATCAAAAGGAAATCCATAATTAATACGACTGAAAGATTGCAATTTTGTGCCTAACTAATCTCGAAATAGACCGGTCATTTCTATAAAAAAAAACATGCACTGGATTATTGCAGTTATATTCTATTCCTAAAATACTGTTTAGTATTCAAGAGCAATGGACATAGTGAAGAATGTACATAATTTATTGAAACTCAAACACAGTTAACAACATAGTGCATGCTTATTGTTGAAAATGGCAAATTTGTTTCCATCAGCAACCATCTGATAAAACGGATGAAAACTAGTCTCATTATCAGTTTTGATTCTATTTCTTGTTTGTGGGCTATTTGAGATGATTTGTGCCTGTGCGTGCGTATCTCACTTCGAGTATGTCCGTTTTCGTTTGTGTGTGCATTGTTTATTTCCATTTTAAAACAAACTGATGCTTGAGATCTCGTTATTCTTGCATTGGTGGTTTAAGTTATGGCCAGGCGTTCACTTCATTTGGCAATTGCATAAGCTAGATTTTTTGCCTAGAATTTTGTCTTTGCATTGTGTTGTTGATGGGTTCTACTTTGTCGCCCTGGTTACAGAGCAAGTGATGCAGATTGCCATTTTGACCAATCATAATGTTGGACAATTTTTTCACTGTTTATGATGATAATGTTGCCATTTTTTCAGCTATTTTAATTTCCGTTTGTTACTAATCCGATTAAATGTTTGCTGACGTCAAACCAGATGATACGCTCGTAGACAATAAAATTGTTATTGGTTCGTGTGATTCAAGGCCAGTAGAGTTAAATTTCATGTTTTTGCAATTTTTAAATATTTATGCTGCTAGTCTTGCCTTCTATGAGGAGCTTTGAATATGATTTAAATTTTTTAGAACTTTGCTTTTTGTAGAAGTGGGAAATTTTTCAAATTGACTGTGTACACCGTTTCAAATATCGGCTTCGAAATAGCTGGTTTTCATGACAGAGCCCGGTTATTTGTTATCAAATTTGTGGTAAAAGTTGTTGAATTCTGTTAGTCAATTCCTTTTAAGTATGTCCAATATAAATACTAAGAAACATACACGAAAATTAGTCAACCATGAAGTATTTGGACAGAATTTACAATGGATTCTTGGCTTTCAACCTCATTTAACTCTGTGTTAAAAATTGTTTTCTTTTTCCCTATGAAAATTCGTGTGAGGGATTCGACGTATCCGCCGTGCAATAATTGAGACGGGAAGATTATCTTTCAATGTCAAGTTAAAAAAAAAATTTCACCTTATTTATAATACTACAAGGGCGTGGTATGCATTTGACATCTATGAAATGTGGCATCCTCATTCGAAACAGATCTATTTATATTTATTTCAATTCCTAAAGTATTTTTTTTTGTTTTCTGCTATAATATCCGGTCTTCATACCTATTCTTTTATACTCAAATGTATACGAAAACTTATCCATGTGTCACTCTCCCCACGCACACAAAAACCTTTATATACACACACACATATATATGCAATCAACTAAGGTGACATTTATAGAATAACTATAAGCAAATCCTATGTATTGACATACACGTCTATCCAAAATGTCTCTATTTTTTAATTGCTGCTTCGCATGCGTAAAAAGACCAACAACAAAATTTTAATTTTAATATTGTATGGTAAATTATATTTTTCATACTCGTGTACACGGCAGTTCAACGATGTAGCTTTAGGATGTTGTATTGTACATATCCATGCAGATTTGTACATGCACCATCTTGTGCAAACCAGCCTTAGAACATAATCGCCAAGTGTACACTCAACACAAGGCATGTAGATGATATATTATTGTTAATCCAAGACGCAACAAAACAAGCTAAAATACTCAAATAAGTCAATGAAACCCATCCAGGCATAAAATTCTCCCTCAAGGAGGAAGAAGACTACTCTTTTCACTTCTACAATGTCCAATTCAGTCGTAATGAAAATTGTGCTTTTACACTGTCAGTACATAGACCATCCACTTTCATCGAGCAGTATACCCAATATACCAGTAGTACAACATAATCTCACATAAGAAACCTAATTAGCAATCTAGCAGATCGAATCAAAACGACCTACTTTGACCACAAGATGGACCACCAGCTTTGCTTCATGAGGAAACTTTTGCTGATTATCAGCTACCCTGAGCGATGACTAGATCTTAACGGTTGGAAACGTCCAATTCGTACAACGGCAGATACCAGCAAAAATATCTTCCTAAGGTTACCAATTCGAGGCGGCCTACAAGCTTCAATAGTCCCACGACGTTTTAATCAACACACCAAGGCGTATTTTGCTTGGTCAAGTTTTAACATCTTTTTCAGAAAAGAATCAATTGTCAATTCTCCCCAAATCGTTAATTTTCTACAATGCTTTATGTTTGTCCTGTAGCATGTAAATTGGACGTATGAAACAGAAACTGATCAACAGAATTCAACAACTTTTGCCGCCGAAATTGATTCAAAACTGCTTAGCAATGTCATGAAGTTGAGCCATTTCGCAGCTTATGTTTGATACGGGCTAACATAGTCAATAGGACGAATTTCTCTCGTCTGCACAAAGCCAGGTGTAAGGGAAAAGTTATTACATTATTCAAAGCTCTTCATATAAAACAAAAATAACGTGCCTAAACTTTCGCAAACTACACCGACATGATATTTAAATCCACTGACCACGAATAAGACAAGCCGACTGAAAGTTTATAGTATCCAAGCCTGCCCAACCATCTATTGGATAAGCATCAGAAACAATTCAATCAGATTGGCATCACTATCATCATTCACGGTGCAAAGAACCGCACAGCAACAATGCACAGTACCATTTCAATGAGCAAAAACAAAAAGAAATTTTATCAGATACAAGAACCGTTTCTTTCTCATTATCTTCTCAAGTATCTAATAATGAATATCTCTTTATATATGAATTGAGATGCAAAACAAGATAGAGAGTGTCAAAATAAGGGAACAACCAATCAATTGCGTGCGTCACCTCCAGTTCAAGCTCAATCCTAAACATGCTTCTTCTGCTCGCATAAATCGGGCTGCAATTTGCTTATCCATGCAGCTTCGTACGTGGCTAGCTCACTTCTGTTTCTGCATTTAGTAATTGTCTTAAATGCAAAGTTTGTGTAGTTATACGTGTGAGTTGTCAATGCTAAAATGCGAAAGACAGCATGCAGGAAAAGCCATTCATACTCATAATAACCAACAAAGTTAAAACTCAATCCACGACTGCAATAAAACCCAGATGTTGAACCACTTTGCAATAAAGCATGCATTACACCTACACGCACACAGATTCACCAAGAAACAAACACACAGACGCATGCCCACAAATACTCACAAATCAAAATAAACTAGACAACCAACAAAAATAGAAGTAAACATGAACATCTGGTTAACTCTCGTCCTCTTAATGAAATTGAAACCCAGAATGCATATAAATGAAAGATTTCAATGTTAATTGATAAGTAAATCGTGTGATGAAGCCTAAATTTATTTTAATGAAAGTTTGAAAGGAGTCAGGTATTTGGTACTCTATGCGGCCAATTTTTCGAAAAAATTGAAATTAATTTAGGTTCAACACATGCATTATACTCCCTATTTTTGTTGTATAATGCTTGTACTGGATCCATCTCAATCCAACTTGCTATCCAAATTCGATTATATACACTACCAGAAATTAAAGTCGAGTTGAGTTCTGGCGAAAAGAAAATAGTATTTAGTAACTGGGTTGTATAAACTAGAATTTGAAGAAAAAAAATACTATATCCATGTACTGTAATGCAGATTGCCTTTAAATATTACACATTAATTTTTTTATTAGGAAGAAATACATTTAATAACAATGTGGATAATGACCATTTATTTCGAGTTTACTTATCTACACTTTACAATTTTTCATTTTTATACATATTGGGTTTTCATTTGATTCCGTGGGTGGCAACCAGTTTGATTTTCTGATTTTCTCCCATTCCCTTTTTTTGGCTAATTATTATGTTTACATGCATACGTGTGTGTGTGTGTGTGCCTCTGCATGCGTGTAGGGGCCATTCACGATGTATTGCGAAGTGATGTCTGAAAGCTGGTCATTCTTCTATTGATTGATTGACTTTTGACCAACTGTTCGCTGGGTTGGCTGTTACGTTTGCGAAAGTTTTACTCGAATGTCGTCTTTCGTTTCACCATGTTCTTCAATGTCATTCTGTCGTCTTGGTAACAGCGCAGGGTGTGCGGATTGCAGTCTTGAATGCTCATATTTTTCCGAAATTTCTGTCGCTCTTATCAATAGTAGTGATGCATTTTAAAATAAACGGCCATCATACACTTTATTATTAAATGGATTATCTCTTATTAATAAATAATATACTGTGTAAAACACACACACACATATATATATATATATATATATATATATATATATATATATCTTTAATTAAATTAACATGACCAGATTTTATTGCATGCCTTCATTGCCCATATTAACTATAGATTGCATAAGATAGCAAATGCAAATAACGAATTAGGCCAGTTTTTTCATCGCTCTTCTCTTCAGATCTAGCATTTGTGCATTGTTTCCGACCTAATGTTCTTGCTGGCAGCTCCAATTCTGTTAATTATTAAAAAAATGACACTAAGGCAACTGGTTAAATGATAAGGAGAAGCCATATAGGTTCCACCTGAAGAAGAGATTAATCTAAAAACGTCAGTTGGTATATGACTTTAAATTACGTGTGGTGTTTGGCACGAGTGACGCAGTGGGTTGAGTCCCAGACGCCGAAGCAAATGTGCCCAGGTTCGACTTCCATCCGCGTCAATTTTCTGGACAGTATTTGATGAGTTTGCAATATGGGCGAAACCCCCAGTCTACTGTGTGAACTATCTTAACTACCTGACAAAACATATATTATCAAAATCCTGCATTTAGCCCTTAATAAAGGATATATAAAATTACAGTACTACAGCATAAATAATTTGCATATTGTTTTGGCATACAATAAACAGATTTAAATGGTAGTTGCAGTTCATATACACAGCATTTGTCTTTATGTTTGTTGGGCCTCACCTCAATAATTGCAAGTGTTTCCATTGACAGGAACTCAGCGAGTCATCAAATAATTCAGAGTCCTGCAGCTTGTCCACAAAGATAAGAAGTCAGTTATAACTTGTTTCCTCTAAATGGTGGCCAACACATTAGACAAATACCTATGATAGGCCACAGTTGCTTGTGCACATTTGGCCTAAATCTTGCCCGTCAATTTGATATTTCTCATAAGATTACTGCATACTCTATAAAGAACTTGATTACTTATTGTATAAGCGAATAACTGACATTTTGTTTATGTCAGAAAGAAGGCAATGCTTGATCGTGAAAGACATTTAGTAATTTAATAAGAAAAGGTCAACGGCCGAAGCGAACAGTTTTCCGGAAACTGTTGCATTAGCAAGAGACACAGGCAAAGTAATCTGCGTGCCTGCAAGAATAAGTTGTCTCTGGCCGGATGTCTATCGAGGGGATTTCTACGACATGTTTTTTACAGCAAATATATCGACTGTTTATTTATCCACGTCAAGTAAACACAATCAAATATCTCCCGGGTCAGTCAAGTTTGTTTACATTTCGCGTGCATTTTCATGTCAAATGCTTTGCATCCTATTTACCGAGGAATAAGAACAATAACAGTTAGTAGAACAAAAAACCGAACAATCAATGATTGCACGCGTATTGTTAAGATTTATTTAAATCAAGTTTGCGAGTTTGGAGTAAACACCAATCCCATTTTATTTAACCCTTCATCGAACAACATAGCAGAACTACCACTAGTCACACGAACTGACGCGTTTCGACCTTCCATAATCATCATCAGAGTATGACGGCTATTTGACTTGCGAGGATAAATTCGCATTGTATATATTTAAAAAGAAAAATTAGACATGCGGCTCTCATCTCTAGTAGTCTCGCATACATTTTACTTGACTGGAAATGTCGGCTGCTCAATTTCTATGCAGTCACGCGCAGTAACTGTTTGCAGCTTTCGCCACATATACATCTATAGGCAATACAATTTAACAATAATTGATTGCGCGGGTGGTGGAAACAATGATTTAAATCAAGTTTGCGAGCTTTAAGTAAATACCAATCCCATTTCATTTAACCAGTCGTCGAACAACATAACAAAACTACCGCCAGCCGCAACGGACTGACGCATTTCGACCTTCCATGATCATCATCAGAGTACGATGGCAAACTGACTAGTGAGGATCAAACCGCATTGCATATATATATATATATATATATATATATATATATATATATATATATATATATGCGGCTTCACCTCTAGCAGCCTCGCATATATTGTACGTGACTGGAAATGTCGGCTGCACCATTTCTATGCAGTCACGAACATTAACTATTTGTAGTGTGTCCCACATGTATATACAAATAGTATACAGATAATCCTTAAGAGTAGGGCGAGTGATGGATCGGTCTCTTAAATGAAACGTGTGAGCATTATAGAAGAGTCTATCTCATTGTATGTAACATCAGCCATACTAAAAAGAAATTTCTTTTGAGTGATTAAAATATTGTGCAAAATATAACCTATTTCGCTTCTTTAAATCGGTCTTTTGTCCAAAAGTATTACTTAAAATGAAAGCCTATTTACGCAGGCTGCATAAACGTCTCTAAATATATTTTACATTTATTGATCGCTCCTGTCTATGTTAATGCGCAACAGTCAAATTTTAGCTCAGAAAATTTATTAATTATTTGCCAAATGAATTACTTTTGGCAAAATATCCTGCGTAGCAGTGAAAAAGGATTATATTGTGACTAGACAGGAATATTGCGATTTGTTTGCTTTTTATATATTGCATTATGCCGTAATGGAAATATCAAACTTGAATAATATTTCTACATTAAATAATTTTAAAGCTTAAAAATTGTTGAAATCAGCAGCTAATTCAGTTAATTTTGAACAGAAATATTAATAACTCAGTACGATGCTACACAACCTCATTTTTTATTAAATAGTTAGCTAAGCCTTTGTTTTTTATTTAGGCAATAAGCAAATCAAAGTATATTATTTGGCAAGATGAATTTTACTCTTAATTCATTCGTTATAATTCCGAACGGACCTCTACAAATAATGTTATATAAATTTACTTTTAAAGATGATTTTTCTCGCTGTCGTACTAACCCAGGAAATTTATTATATTTTTAATTTACTTACACAGATTATCTATAGAAGTTTCACGTTATCCGCGTGGAACAAACTTTTATTTAATTACCCTTGTTATTTCCTTCAACCAATTCTTCTCATTTGCACCTTTTCAATTATTTTATGCTCCTTTTAGCAAAACATTCTTATAACTCAATCATTGATTGTGTGTTTTGATCACCATATTGTAACTCAAGTTACAAACTTGGATTCAAAATCAATCTCATTTTTTTAAACTGGTTACGCAACATAGCGAAACTACCGTCGGTCGCATATACTGATGAAATTTAACCAACCATTATCATCATCATCATAGCATGAGGCCAAACTCACTAACTAGATTTCACCTGCAATTTATATCTAAATTCTGAAAACTTAGATGTGTGGGTCTCGACCTTTTAATCTCACAATGCCATAATTGATGGAGATCGCAAATTGAGAAAATATCTACAAAAACATAAAAAGAGATCTATATAACTCAAACTATAACTTCCAGAAGTCACTAAGCCTACAGAACAAAATTAACCTCTCCATCCAACTACACCACTTTCTTCAGAACTAGTACACTCTGGCTAGTAATGGGCAATTAGTCAATTTAAAAAATTCTTCTGAGAATTCGGCTTTCATTGAAAATCTAAACAAAAATTAATAAAATCAGGATGCATTGTTCTGAACAAACGGGCAACATTTTCACAGTTTTGGACAGCTGAAATTGTACGAGAGTATCCGCGCTCCAGAGCGTATACCACAACAGGGCAGATATCATGAAAGCGAAGATATGTTGTCTCCTTAGGCCAGGCCAACATTTCATGGAATAGAAAATGGAAATTTGGCATTGTCCGAATCTAGGCCGGTGAAAGTGTCTTCAAATGAGATAAAAGTTACTGAAGGCAAGATTCGTTGTTTTTATCCAACAGAGCAAACTTTCTCAATTTAGAACATGTATATTTGTTAGGGGCAGCATCCAGGCTGAAGAGTGTATTAACGTATGATAGAAATCGTGGTTAGAATGATATGTTTTCCCGATCTGACAGGCCAACGCTATTTGGCTTAGATTGGCGAAATTTGCCTCTGACAAATCAAGACAGGTGAAAGTGTCTTCAAATGAGACAAAAATTACTGAAGGCAAGATTCGTTGATTTGAACGGAGGAAAATGCTTCAATATTGGCTTTTAGGCTGTCAGAATTGTCCCAATTATAACAGATTTCGTTCAAGTGTTGATTTTTTGTTTAAAAAGGGCATGCCAAATTTGGTGTGTATAAAATTGAGAAAAATTTTCTTGAGATCATCTGGGCTGCAGGACGCTTCAGAACATAAGACAGGTATCACGGATTGGATAATGCGTTTTTTCAGGGATGCGAGTATAATCTCTTTATATGTGGGTAAAACAAAGGCACACTTCTACACATCTTGACTGGAATACTTTTTTTTGATTGTGGAATTAAGCTCGTTCAGATCTTTCTGAAACATTACATCACCGAACTTGATAAATAACAAAGAGAGGCAATTGACTTCTTCTTCTTCTTCTTCTTCTTCTTCGTGGGCTCGCATGTGACTGCAAGTGTCTGCGACTTCATCAAAATGTGAAGATTTACTATTCATCTGTTAACAAAATTATGAGTTCATTGATCGCTAACAGCACAAATCGCAATAAGTGGCACATAAAGGAGACTTCTGGAGGGCTTTAAGAGGGCACATTAGAACCTGTTTGCGTCCTTATTTTATTTCATAAAAAGGCAAATTTGAATTTACAACTCGAAGAGGTTCTTTCGCTGCGACGCAGCTTACAACTGATCCACAACCATGTCTCAGCATCATTGGAGAACCTGATGCCGTTGTCAAGAATATTTACTTTCACGATCTATCCTTCTATAAATCTGTTTTTACGCGGTTGTGTACTAAATTTTCATTTAAATAATTAGCAATATGTAAAATGTTCAGATGAGTACAATATTCAGTGGCGAAATCTGATAGACTTTCACAATATCATTATTTGCTGTACCAAGATGATTTCCGCGGCAATTTCTGGCCAATACGTGATGAGTTCCCGATTTCTGGCCGATAAGGACGAAACCGGTCTACTAGATGAAATGCCTTTTCCACACTATACAATTCTTAGTTTATACTGACATATGTAAGTAATTAATGAGTCAGGGGCTTATATCAAAACTGCAACCTTGATTGTAATAGGATTGTGTAATGTCGACGTGTGCACTTTGACGACTCCCCAAACGAGGTTGCCTATGCAAAATACTAGACCAGACTGAACCAGTGTTTATAGCCCTCCAATAAAGTAAGATATTCGCGGCCTCATTGGATAGCAGAAAGTCAAAGTCATACGTATCTGTGTCAATCCTGACTCAGGATCAAATAGGAATCGTATTTCATCACATGATTTTTTTGAAAGAGAAACATTGTGGCGTGCTGAAGGCTGCTTTGGTCTCATGGAGACAAGTAATATTGATAAGGTTCTTTTCCATTCAGCAAACCATAAAAGTTGGATAAAATCGCGAGGCAAAATGCCTGCATTTCAGGAACCTATGAATAAAATATCCTTGGGTTTTAGTACAACATGAGAATATACGCCGTCATTCACCATCAACTCACCTATTACTCTTGTATGTCAGCACGACGTATTATGATTTCCATTCTAGACACAGAGAATTTCATCGAGTATCAATCAACCTTTTAATGGAGGTTTGAAGTTAGCACTTCGTTTAATTGTTCGTCTACCTCATTATCGCATGAATAACTTGCTGCGCTGGGACACTTTATTTAAAAGCAATTTTATTACCATTTTGGCACGTTTCCCACACAAGAATCCGCTGATGAGGCAACCTTCATTGCACTGCGCGTCGACAAATGTTGTATGGTATAATTATATTATTATTTAAATCTATTTTGCGAGATTGAAGTAAACACCAATCCTATTGTATTTAACCAGTCATCAAGAAAATAGCAAATTTAACGCCAGTTGCACGCACAGACGCGGCAAACTGACTAGCGAGGATCAGACCGCATTGCGTATACAAGGAAAGCAGAATTAGATATGCGGCTCCCACCTCTAGTAGTCTCGCATACCTCAAGCCTGAAAACTTAATTTTAAGAAGTGTTACCATCACGCACGAAATCAACTATTGTTAAATTGAATTGCCTATATATGTATATGTGGCGAAAGCTGCAAACAGTTAATGTTCGTGACTGCATAGAAATTGTGCAGCCGACATTTCCAGTCAAGTTCAATGTATGCAAGACTGCTAGAGGTGAGAGCCGCATATCTAAATTTGATTTCCATATATATTCAATGCGGTTTGATCCTCGATAGTCAGTTTACCGTCGTACTCTGATGATGATCAAGGAAGGTCGAAACGCGTCAGTGCGTCGCGGCTGGCGGTAGTTTTGCTATGTTGTTCGACGACTGGTTAAATACAATGGGATTGGTGTTTACTTCAGTCTCTCAAACTTGATTTAAAGAATTGTTACTACCACCCAGGCAATCAATGATTGTTTAATAATTAGATTATGTTTCATCTATGGTTATTGGTTCGATACGTAAGTACATCAGGCAACAAGTTTCAAGGATGTTTGCTTGATTTTGATTAGGAGTGTTCATATTCTTAGACGGCCTACTGTCTAAAGTTGAAAAGCAGCATCTGTCCAGTTGGCAAATTCTGAAGCGCCAATGACTAAGCCGTTATTCATTAGTCAAGACGTACTCTGCATTTCTGGCACTCTTTTCATCATTTCGTCACTACCCTTCTTAATGTTAATTTTGCATTAACACATAACTCGTAGCTCCACACAAAGTTCAATAGCATTATCCTGTTAGCACTGGTTAGCTTTATATTACCGTCGCGAGTAGAACTAGCTATGACTCGCTGCACGTCAAGTCCTCAAGTTGTTGTTCAAATGAAGCTGGTAAATATCTAACTACAACTTTGTAAATAGCATACGGTCAAATATATATTGAAAAGTGGTAAATTCAATATGAGGTGCATTTGAAACCAAATCGAACGCAACCATCAACAAGTGAAGTGTAATTTTGAGGAGATACTCAAATAAATTAAGCCGTGAGGATACGCGCAATGCGAAGACTTCCATTTCTTAAGTTCTTGTCTAAGCCAAACTTTAGCTGAGTTCATTTCACCATCACGATTACAAACACGTCAATGACCTCCTTTGTGTATGAATGTAGGACTAGTGGAAGGTTGGAAAATGTTTGTGCTGAGCAATTTCCAGATATATGGTGCGGCTGGTGACCAAAGTTATATAGAGAAGGTTTATTTGCCGAAACATAAGAGAATGTTGTGTTCGATGTTAGACCGGTCAATTGGCTACGATAGTCATGCTGACATGACATTGGTTATGTATTGAATTCTGTTTTATTTCAAAGAAAACCCTCTGTCTTATGTAGGTAGTGACTGAAAACGAGAAAGGAGGCGAGGTGCCGCCATTACGTATTGATGGTTAAAGGAAATATTGTCCAACGGTTCTGTGAAATCAAATTTTATTGGCAGGCTTTGGCCGAAGACCAATAAAATGAAGGAAAACTTTGAATTTAAACCGTATATTCATTCGGGCAACTAATCGCCTAGTTTTCTTTCAGCCAAGCGAAATTCGTGTAGATGTCTTTTTTAAATACCAGCCTTCTGCTACTCAGATATATTATTACAATTTTTCTCAAGCTCACAATTTGGTAGCATACGAATTTTGAGAATAAATCTGTTTCACCATCTAATCAAAACATTGTTGCGAAAGATGATGTTTAAAATGTAAATTAGTTAGAAAACTCGCTTAAAACAATTAGATTTTCTATTATGAAGATGATGTTTTTAAATTGTTGGCTTTCTTCGTAAAAACCCACATTTATGAGTCTTTGACACCTCTCGTGTTCAAAGCCACATGAATTATAACTCACAAATGACCACAGACACACGCAAGCTGAATTCCAGGTGTTTTGTTTTTTCGACGGCTCCTGACTGCCATCATCTTCCGGTAACTTGTCGTCACGTTTTAAGATACTTCAAATGCGTTACGATGTTCTCGATGGATTGCCGTCTAACTAAACCGGTAATGAATTCCAAACGAAGACAAACATATTTCACCTTTTCTTACAAAACATGCAATTCAAAAACATCAGCTACGTGAATCATCATGAATAATGATCAATGCACCTTTGAATGTCAACATTTGTTGCAGTTAAATACTGTTTGTTGCGAAGAGCTAATATATATGCAAGTATGTATTAGGTTTTACGAACCTAGTAACACATTAGTTCAGTTGTGACCAGAAGGATAAACCAAAGGAAGCATGAACAAAAAGTATAATCTCATGCACATTCGTTTCGTGCTTACTGGCGACTCATCAGTAGGACCTGGTATTACGCCATTTAACCATTATATATTTGGTAGAAGAATGTGGAATAATAGGAAACTTATTGAAAGAATGGGCCTAGTCGGAATGTACAGCGTGTTTTAAACCGGCGGTGGCCCTAACTTCCAACAATGGACTAACACTCATTTTGTTATTGATTGCTGATAAACTAAAAAGTTTCAGCAAATTACAAGTGTCGAAAATTCGGCTAGCAAAGCTGTTCACGCGAAGTCAGGCATTTCTAATATCGTTAAAGATTTTTAATGCGGCGAATAAAAGAGAAGAAAATTGTATGAAACCATAATTTAAATAAATTTTAGCTATGCTAGTATGTAATCTTATTATTTTGAAAATTTTTGCATATCTAAGACGACGACTATTACTACTACCACTAGTACAACTTGTATTACTCCTACTACTACTACTCCTATTACTACTATTTATTTTTTTCACGACTACTATTACTAATACTAAAACTAATAATAATAAAAATAACAAAAGTAATAGTAATCATAATAGTATTATTACTACAACTGCTACCACTAATACTACTACTAACCATATTTCAAATAATACTAATAATAATGTTAATTATACTACTTTTATTATTGTTATTACTTGATATAATATCTAAATAATTTATCATGGTGATAATGAGGAAGAAGATTTTGATAATGTTGATTATGTTGTCCATTATGCTAAAGATAATGATGGCGACAACAATGATAATGATGATCATTATGTCGATGATAATGATGAAGATAATGATGATTATGATAATGATTATGATGATGTCTATAATTGGGATGAAGATGATGATACTGATGATGTTGATGATGACGATGTTTGTATTGATAATGATGATGATGAAGATGCTAATGACGATCTTAGTGTCAATTTTCCTAATGTAGACGATGATGATAATAATGACGAGGCCTTTAATGATGATGATAAGGACGATGATAATGATGATTATGACGTCGTTGATGTTGATGAAGATGATGAAAATTAGGACAATGGTTATGATGATGATGATGGTGGTGGTACTGATGATCTCGGTGATCGTGGGGATGATAATGATGATTTTGATGAACATTATAACGATCATGATGTGAATAATGCTGATGATAATTATAAAGATGACGATGATAATGGTGATCATGCTATCGATGATTTCGATGAAAATGAGTATGAATATGATAAAATGATGCCAATGAAAATGATTATGATGATGTTGATGATGCTGATGAAGCCGATAATAATGATAATGATGATGATGGCTATGAAAATGATTATCACGTTTTCAATGATAGTGATAAAGAATATGATGTTGTCGATGTTGGTGATTATGACAATAATAATAATAATAATAATAATAATAATAATAATAATAATAATAATAATTATAATAATAATAATAATAATAATAATAATAATAATAATTATAATAATAATAATAATAATAATAATAATGATTGTGATGATGATGATGATGATGATGATGCTATTGA